>JAOXNR010053042.1:0-15053 GCA_028571225.1 Parsonsia alboflavescens
TGAACATTGTGTCTTAAAGTCCCTAATCTAGCCCTATTGAGAATGAATGATTTTATATCATTCTTAAATAGGAGATCAGAGAATGAATTAATTTCATTCTAGATAGCATTAATAATTAATTGAGGATTTAATTAATCCTTGAAATTTATTATTTGGGCTTGAATAAAAATTAATTAATTGTTTTATTTAGTCTTATAATTAATTTGGATTTAGGTTCATAAGATTAATTATTGTTGGGCGTGAATAAAATAATGAAGTGGATTTATTTTTTTTAGTCTGATAATTAATTTGGATTTAGGTCCATGAGATTAATTATTTGATGGGTTAAGAATAAAAATAAATATTGGGCTTTAATTAAAGGGTGAGAATAATTATGTTAGGTCCATGATCCAATGAATAATTATTAGACCTTTAATTAAATAAAAGGATTGTTGGGCTGTTGGGCTCGTGGCCCATAGAAAACCCAGATTTCTAATTTAAATGATTATTTATTAATCCTGTAATAATTAGAAGATAGACAATCCCAAAAACCCTAGAAAGATTGGAACGCACGTAATTTCTCTCTGGAGAAAAATTACAGTGAGTCTGTTTCCTCCACTCCGCTCACAGAATTCTCTGGTTTTCTATTTTCCTTTCTGTTCACCCAGACAGATAGCGAATGGATTAGAAGATCTTTTGCATAGTACATCAAGATGTCTAAATCCATTCCGCAGGGTAGATCTTCGCATCTTTCCAGGTATCGTTCTCAACTCTTTTGTGAGAAAACTTTTAAAATCCTAGGACTCCGGATTCGTTTCCTCATGGATTCAGGATTCGATTCCCTTCAATATGTGGATTATACTTTGGAATTCGATCTTTAACAGGAAAGATTATGCACACATGATACTTTTGGCTACATAGTTTGTCTAATCCAGCAAAAAATGCCAGCTCCATAACAATGTCCATCACATACCCAGTACAAAATTACACTCAATGAGTAGCGCGATCCCTTTCCACGGATGGCCGTTGGATCTCCTTGGCCCATTCCCAAAGGCCAGTGGAATTAGAGAGCTTCTCATAGCTACAATCAACAACTTTACCAATGCATTGAATCCCGAGCTTCAGGTTTAATAATTTCTAGAAAGGTAAAGGATTTCTTTTGCGAAGAAATTATAACATGATATGGAATCCCACAGGTCCTATTCACTGATAATGGAAAACAATGTGAATATAATGAATTTTGGGATTTTTGCAATGAACTAAAAATTGGCCATCATGTTACATCTGTTGGTCATCCTCAAACAAATGGTTTAGGCAAGGTAGCTAATAGAATCATCCTCCAAGGATTAAAAAAGTGATTAGATTTAGCTAAAACCAAATGGCTGGTAGAAATACCAAATGTGCTTTGGTCTTAACGAACAATGAACAATGCCCGAATAATGGAATCACCTTTCCACCTTTGTTTTGGTGTAAATGCTATGATACCTGTGGAAATCGACAGCTGCTCAACTAGGGTAGATCTATTCAAAGTTGAGTGGAATGACCATAAGCTGACCGAAAATCTAATCTTTCCAGACCAAACAAGAAATCAAGCAGTGATAAAGGAAGTCATCCACAAGCAAAAACTAGCAAAGC
This sequence comes from Parsonsia alboflavescens, assembly GCA_028571225.1. Taxonomy (NCBI): domain Eukaryota; kingdom Viridiplantae; phylum Streptophyta; class Magnoliopsida; order Gentianales; family Apocynaceae; genus Parsonsia; species Parsonsia alboflavescens. The sequence goes on from JAOXNR010053042.1 coordinate 1,615, forward strand.
ATTACCACCAGAAGGTTTGCGGCCCACCCTTACAATTTGGTGACTTAGTCATTCGAAAAAATGAAGTGAGGAGACAAGATTCTACTAGGAAACTTGATGTGAACACAAGTTGAAGTTTCTCATTCTCTTGGCCCAATTCTCCAAGACTCAAAATTTGACATAAAATTTTCCAAGACTCGTCAAAAGATTCAATCTTAGGTTAGATTGACCTATTGTTAATGTTGACAATCAACCAATCTCTTTATTTAGTAGATAATTTCAATCCCTAAGCCAAGCAATTGAAAAGCCCCTTTGTAGTGTTTCAAGAACCCTAGAAATGTTCTTGAAGAAATCTATTCAAAGATCAAGTTTGATCTAGGAATGAAAAGTCACTCATTGAATTGAGTTTGTAGATTAATTGTATGAAAGTTATGTCATAGAGACTATTTATAGGATAACATGTAAGAAGCCCTATTCTATGATTAATGACCATGCAATCTCTCTAAGATATCTTAAAAGACAAACAAAAGTTAACAAAAACAAGTGAAATCATCAAAATTGGGTCAATATAGCATAAGGACCAAAGGCGGAAAAATTGAAAGTTAAGGGCTTAAACAGGATGACTGGCTCTTGTCTTGGCACCAGTTTTTGCTCCAGTTAGAGCCTGAAGCTAGGCCCTTCTCTGCAGCAAAATGTTGGACATCACCGGTGCTGATCCTGTCTTGACCGGCTCTTGATGGTGTGGGCCGGTTGAGCCAAAAGTTGCACCAAAAACTTTGTTTTGAAGTTTCTCGGTCACATGCTACAATTTGGATCTCAAGCAAGCAGCTGACTTAACATGCAAGAAGCTCAATTTGACAAATAAACAAGCTTCTTAAATTGAATTAATATATGGAGAAATAATTCAAGCAGGCAGCTCAAACTTAGTTCAATCTGTGCTGGAGTTAGTGGCATTGTACCCTACAAATAGCTCATTTTTAGTGCCAATCGATTCACAAGGAATTGAAATAAAGCAAGCAGCTCAAGAAGTCTTCAACCGTACATGGAATGGAACTAAGCAAGATTCTCAATTCTTCCGAACAAGGTGCTCATATCCTCTACCCTAGGCCTGAAATTTCCAGCTTGTTCAACCTTCAATTTCAAGCTTGTTTCAAGCTAGTTCTTGGACCATTCTTCCACTTTTTTGTTGCTTCACTTCTTGGTCTCTACTAATTGATTTTAGATGCTTCTTGAAGCATTTTCAATCCTCTTTTAATCACGTCCTCAAGCCTAAACTTGAAGTAGAAATCCTCGTAGAAGAACATCATTGTCAAGATCATCTTCAAAGAAGATCATCAACTCTTCAATTCTTTGATCAACCAAGACTTCTTTGATTCTTGAGCTATCAATCTTCATTCTTGAGAATTCATTATTATATTTGAAATACAAGTTCTTATACATAATCTTTAAGTCAAAATTTTTTCATTCATTGGGAAGTAATGACTTGAAATCTTTCATCATTCCCCCTCACCTCAAGAGGATTCGTCCACAAATCTTCAAGTCCTATATTGAAAAGAGAATAATCACTAACTTTGATGGAATAATCAAAAGAATACTTACTGAGTAGCTCCAAGATATCTTTCATGGGAGTTAGAACTTGTCAATGCCTTGCCACCATTTTTCAAAGCTGGTGGTCTCCCCTAGATTGAAATGTATTCCTTTACCACTTCAAGAAACTCATTAGAAGAAAGTATATAGACAAGGAACCGACAAACAAGATTCTATCATTTAAAGCACATGGCATAAATCCCATTAGTCTCCATAAAGCATCATACGAGGTCCTATAAACCTAGAATTCAAAGATTAGGAAACAATCCCTTAGCATAGCATATTCATGCTCACCATCAAAAACATCAACCACATGTGTAACATGTATAAGAAAATACCCATCACAAATCCTAGAGGTCATTAATTCATCAAGATGGACATCATGTTGAGGACTCCAAAATAGGGAATTTTTCATAACATTCCAAAATCTCAACATTTCTCTATTCATAGCACAAAACGTAAACCATAAAGTTATATAATACCACCAAGCTTGCCAAATAGAGATGAAACACATATCAAAGACATTGATTTCGTTAACATGAAATTCTTCAACGACATCAAAGAACAATTTCTTATCATAAAACTGCTCTTCACAAGATTTCAATAAATATTCACTAACAATCTTAGGTATCTTCTTCATATGTAGTCCTAACGCATGCTTTCTAAACAAGGTATCAAAGACTCTAGGACTATCATATCTTCCAAGAACAACTTCAAGATTGTCAAAATTCAACAAATCAAAGATTCCTTATTCCTTGGAATAGTTAAAAACATACAAGGAACCTCTCCTAAGCATGTCATCATGAGCTTCAAAAGCTTTGAATCTAAAAACCATAAGAAGAAACAAAATCCATACATTCATGTTGTTATCAACATTATGAAGCTTCGCAATTTCGACTAGGATCAATCCTTTAACATGACATGCTTCATCAACACTCTTCAACAAGCAATTACTGTCTATAAGTGTAAATTTTCTTCTCAAAGGATTCACAATGAAGTGCACCTCAAATAAGATAAACAAAAACTTATATTCAGCAATGAGTATGCACACTAGACCACAAAGATTCAAGTTATCATCAGTAAGCATAGCATCAAAGATCCACAAAGCACTATCATCTATGAAAAACTTTGTAAGTTGATTCATGTAAGTCCCAACAATTTGCTCACTCATGCAATTCAAGAATTTCAAGTCGTGAGAAGATATCTCTAGGCTATTTTCATGAATTCCAATAGCCAACAAGTCATACATAGAATCCTTATTCATAAACAAAGCATTTTCTCTAACCACAGAATTAATATGCTTGAAGAATTGACCATATATAACTTGTCTGGAAACATTAAGCATATAACCACTAGTGCTCTTTCACAAATGGCTTCCTAACAAGCAGAAAATCTAGCATATCATTCAAGAAGCTTTTAGAGATATTCAATTTTCTTCCACATGCTTCATTGACAATTCTACAATCCATATTTTCACACACATGATTCCCTAACAACTTTAAAATCCATAAAAGCTGTCACAAGGCTCAAAGAAGTAAAAGACGTACTTGCTTTAATCAAGGAATCATCAAGCCCAAGAAATTCACTAATAGAAACTTGATCATGAACATCACAAGCATTTCCACAATCATGCTTAGCCTTAGAAATCATGTTTTCATGCCTACAATTCAACATTCTATCACCAAAAGTAGAGATAAGAGTGTACCACTTTAACATAGCATTCATCTCCCTTTTTTCATTTTCCTCCTTCAACTTATTTACTCCTTTAGAAACCTGAAAATTAGGAACAAGACAACTAGATCATGAATGGTCAATGTTATAAATGGGGATAAAATCCTCTTTGCTCTTTTTGATTGATTGGTACTTAGTAGGGGGTTAGTGTGATTTGTTTTCATGCAATTGGCAGCTTGCGCACTTTTGTATGACCTCCTCAAAGAACCATTGGCGGCCAATAATATCATGTCCTCCAGATTTTCTGGCAGCAGTTTTAGCACCTATATGTGATCCACAGATTCCTCTTCAATGACATACTGTCCTTCTCCCTTGCTTAAGCATTTGAGCATGGGCCAAATGGATGATCTTCTGTATACTTTATCATCTCCTATTAGGACGTAGCGTGGTACCCATCTCCACACTTGGCAAGCTTCTTTTGGATCTTGCGGGAGGTCGCCATGTTTGAGGTATTTGTAGATTGGATACCTCTAGTTCACTTGATCCTCAATAACCAGATTCTCCTCTTGAGCTATATTGAGAGAGTGCAACTGTTCCACGAGCAGCTCGACATTCGTTCCAATTACCTCTCGGTATACTTCGGACAATGTGTCTGCTTATGAATTTTGCTCTTTGGGAATTTTCTCGATCAGGAAGCATTCAAGCATATACACCATATCCCTTACTCTTCTGAGATATTTGATTATGTTATCTTCTCTTGCTTCGTATTCCCCAGCAACTTGGCTCCTATTACTTGTGAATCTGTTTTGGCATGCAGTTTCTGCATTTTAGTAGGTCTTATAAGTCTTAGACTTGCTAAGAGAGCTTCGTACTCGGATTTGTTGTTCGAGGTTGGGAAGTTGTACCTCACAGAGTAAGGTATTTTCACTCCCTTAAGGCTGATCAGCACAATTCTTGCACCTGAATTTTGTTTCTCCATGGAGCCATCTATAGACATGGTCCGAATACTGTCTTCACAAAGTTGTAGCGACCTCCAGTGGAACTCTGGTACATTCTTGCATGAAGTCATAGAGGGCTTGAGCTTTGATGGCCTTCCTTGGCTCAAAATTGATTGGATAACTTGAGAGCTTGAGGGACCACTTCAACATTCTGCCTGATAGTTCAGGCTTCACTATAGCTTGCTTCAATGGTAGGTTGGTCAAGAATCTTATCAAGTAAACTTCAAAATACGGCTTTAGTTTCCTTGCGGTTATAATGATGAGGTACAAGAACTTCTCAAGGTCAGAATATCTAGTCTCTGGACCTCGGAGCAAACGACTAAACATATTAGAAAGGGAATTGATGGCGCAACTTTTCCACAAATAGGATTGAGCTAACTACTTTCTCAATCACAATTAGTTACATGCAATTTTCCTCACCCGACCTTGTAAAGATGAGCTGAGGAGGTTTTCCTAGGAAGTCCTTTAGTCTAACAAACAAAGTTGGCGGGCTTCAATCCACTGGAAGTCCTTCGGTTTCTTTATGGCTTCATAGAATTTCTCCCCTTTGTCCGCAATTTTACTTACGAAGCACCTCAGTGCCGCCGTTTTTCCTACCAGGATCTGTACCTCTTTGAGCAACTTTCAGGGTCTGTAAAGCTTCCCTGATGTCCTTGATGAAATCTTCTGAGGTCTTGGACTTGATCACTATATCATCTACATAGACCACGATGTTCTACCCTGGCGGTTTCTTGAAAACCTTCTGCATTGCTTGCTGGAATTCTAATCATATGTTTTTTAGATCGAAGGGCATCTTGGTGTAGCAATAGGTCCCGACCTCTATGATGAAAGAGGTTTTATGCCTGTCCTCAACGACCATCGAGATTTAATAGTTTCCTTTGTAAGCATCTGGAAAGCATAGCTACTGGTATCCAGCCGTTGGGTCTGCCATCTGATCTGTGCTCGGAAGGGGGTAGGAGTCCTTTTGGTAGTACTTGTTGAGTGTGGTGAAGTCCATGCACATCGCCCATCTTCCTTCCTTCTTCGGGACAACAACCGAGTTAGCCAGCCATTTTGGGTATACCACATCCTTCAGAATCCCAGGGTCGAGAAGAGCTTGGTCTTCCCGAGCTATGACCTCGTTGTGCTCGGGGGCGAAGGTCCTCTTCTTTTGTTTCATCGGTTTTACCCCTGGCTTGAGCCTGACCCGATCTTCAGCAATCACTCAATCAACCCCCTCCAGGTCACTAGGTTGCTAGGCGAAGACCTTTAAGTTTTCTTCAAGGGAATCCACCAGTTTCCCTTCGATCCTTGAAGGTAAGAACTCTCTAATCTTAATCCCTTTTTCAGGGAATTTGGGGTTGAGAAAGACTTTCTCTCCTCTTCCTGCCGCCTGGATTTGAAGGTGATAGTGCTCCTTTGATGGGTCGATCCATTCCTCGTGCATAACATCTGACGCGCTTTTTTCGTTACCCTCAATTAGGTAACACTCGGCAGCAGCTTGTCTATTTCCTCGAAGGACAACCCAGGTGTCTCTGACTTAGATTCTCATGTTGTAATTAAGTAGGGAGATTTCTGCTCTCATGTCTATGACCCCCCCTTCGATCAAGGATGGTGTCATAAGTTTCGGGGGTCGTAGGTTGTCTACGCGGACTGTGGTTGGGGCACGTAGGATCCCATAGGCATAAGTTGTGTTGCCCTTGAAGCCAGTCAGGACCGTGTCTGACTTCATCAATGAGCTCCTATCTATACCCATCTGGTCAAATGCTGTGCGGTAAAAAATATTGACAGCACTACCAAAAGTTTTCTCATTAGGAAGTTGCCAATCTGAAGTGATACTGTCAGGGGTTCTAAATTCCCCCCTCAAGCTTGCTTGGACCTCCTTTCGATGGCTTTTATCTCGCTAGTTGGAAGTCTCAAATTGTGTAGTATTACTGGTGGCAGATGTGTAGGGCCTATGTTCTTGGCCAAAAACTCTCGCAAGTAGCCCTTCCTTTATCAGGCTTTCAATCTCACGTTTGGGGTCGTGGGTTGTCTACGTGGATTGTGGTTGGGGCACGTAGGATCCCATAGGCATAAGTTGTGTTGCCCTTGAAGCTAGTCAGGACCGTGTCTGACTTCATCAGTGAGGTCCTGTCTATTCCCATCTGGTCAAATGCTTTGCGGTAAAAAATATTGACAGCACTACCAAAAGTTTCCTCATTAGGAAGTCGCCAATCTGAAGTGATACTGTCAGGGGTTCTAAATTCCCCCCTCGAGCTTGCTTGGACCTCCTTTCAATGGCTTTTATCTCGCTAATTGGAAGTCTCAAATTGTGTAGTATTACTGGTGGCAGATGTGTAGGGCCTATGTTCTTGGCCAAAATTTCTCGCAAGTAGCCCTTCCTTTATCAAGCTTTCAATCTCATGTTTGAGGTCGAAGCAATCCTCCATGAGATGACCGTGATCCTTATGGCAATGGCAAAATTTTTCGGGATCTCTTTTGGCCACAGGACTCTTGAGAGGTTTGGGTGGCGTCACGAGGCCTCTTTTCTCCATGACCACCATGATTTCTACTTGTAATGCCATAATAGGAGTGGTCACGAGGTTAGGGATGGTCTTTCACCACTTTTCTAAGGTCCTTCCCTTGGCTTGAGGGTCTTTCCTATCTCGCTTTGATTTTTGAGGGATCTTCAGATGTCCTCTATTGTCTTTTTCGGTGGCTGAGGTGAAGCCAAGGATCTTCTTCTGGATCGCTGATTCCTCAGCCTTGATCAGTTTTTCTAGGAGTGTTTGCAGCTCCTTGAAAGAAGTGATGTATAAGGCATCATTTTTCTATTCAATCTCCACTGCTTCGTCATTGAAACGATTGGAGTAGCTTCAGGTGCTTTCCCCAACCTTCTGTTTTATGAGGAATAGATCATTGATATCTTTTTCACACCTTGTTTTGCTTTGTTAGTTCTTCATAAACAGCTCCTTCACCTGTGTCTAGCTTGAGATGTTCCACTGAAGTACTATGGTCTGAAGCGACCCATGGTAGATGTTCCACTGAAGTATAATGGAATATGTTTTGCCAATTCTCATTCACCAAACTCAGTCAAGACATCTCCAAAGAGGAGGGAAAGTGGGTCTATACCACATATAATTGCCTCCAATATGAGATAAATCTAAGAGTCCACAATGCTCAATGTTGTCGTTAAATTCACTTATTGGTTGTGTTGTAGGAGTAGACCCTAAACTTTCATCTAGAGTCCGAACTACGTTAAAGTTCCCCCTGCCCCCCAACCAGCTATGGACTTTTGACCAATTCCAAACCTTCTGCCATTTTTATCCACAACATCCTACAACCAATATAATCACAGGCTGCATAAACGAACGACATCGGACATACTTCCTTGGAACCCAAGTACTGTTCCACCGAAAAAGAAAGCATTTGATTTGAATCTCGCAAAACATTTATCAGCAATTGAGAGCCACCAAAATAACAAAAATTTTCCATTTCAATTAGATAAAAAATGGGGCATTTTGAGTTTAAATACATTTGAGGCAATCCTTGAGGAATTAATCATGGGCTCTAATATAGCTACAATCGAAGGTTTATTCACTGCAATATGGTTTTTAAGCCGTTCCAAAGAGGTAGAATTACCTATACCTCTTATATTCCATATTAGGAGCTGCTTTAGATTGATTTATTGGAAGATGAGCCAAGTGGGGACTGTCGTCTTGTGACCACATTTGAAGGAGGAACATCTTTCTTCTTCTTCATGACATTTGGGGGGCCTACCTGGACATCGCTCATCTCCGATAACTCCACATGCAAGTTTATTGCCTCGAGATCTGCAACGAATTCCATGTTCCTATCTTTCCGAATTGGGTTGACAGTGTCTTGGTCTGTGGCTGAGTCCCTCACACACCAGATAGCGCATCATTCTGCGGCTGTACAAGCATTGCTCCGTCTACTAGAACACCTTGTGCGGGTTGATTTGTTGGAATTCCCAAAGCCCGCTCGGCATGTTTCTCCATTTCTTCGTTGTCCTCCGTTGGTGATGTTGTTTTGCCCCATATAAGGTTTCCAATTGAAGCCTGTGTACTTGATTGAGGTCCTGCCTGTAATCGGCCTATATTTTTCTCCGTTCCCCCGCCCTCTGTTTCTCTATTGATTGCTTCAAGATAGGGTCCATGCATCAGCCTCCTTAGGTTTCCAAACCTGCAGGTTTTTCATCTTTAGGTTTTGTTGAGCAACTCGTGCTGTTTCTATTTTTCCCTGTAGCATTGTAACAGTCAGTTCTGGATTTTTCACTTGACACCCCACTTGAGAGTGCCCGATTTTCCTACAATGATAGAAATATTTTAGTGTATGTTCATACTTGATTGGTTGCCAAAGCCCAAATCCTCCTGATTTATCCAAATCCTGTTCGGGAATGTGTGCAGTAGATCCAACTCGACGCACACCCTGGCTGTGCTTGGTCTCGACATGTTTTTAGTGGGAAAATCGATTTTTAATGGTTTTCGACAATTACGGCGAAAGAGTGCAGAATTTCCTTCCCAAGAAAGTGAAGGGGAAGATCAGGGAAGGAAATTCACAACGGGATTGCTGAGGGTTCCTCCTTCACATGAAATTGTGGTGTCCATTTAAGGACCCGCATTGGAACCATTGGAAACCATTGATCATCCAATCCCCCTTGAGCCACAGTCAGTAGTAGTCTTCCTCGTGTGTTACTCGAATCAGGACATGTCTGGCATCAATCAGCCCTATCGTGCAATCTCCCTTATGACTAATCGTTTTAATCAATTTCCTAACTGCATCGAGAGAATGCTTCCCATAAGAAAATTTCCCTACCGGTGCCAGTTTGAATGGGATGCTCAATTTGTCGACCTCCTCCTTGGTGAAGAAGGCCGATTCCCCCTTAAAAGTTTGGGGACCTTTCTGGGTAATTTCTGGACGAGCGTTGCCAGACTGCGTTTTGAAAAGGGAGGAGAAGCTTCCTTTACCCCAGAGAGGGGGCGGAGCCCGAGGTTGAACGGGTGCCCCTCCGCCATCTTCCTTGTGGAAGAAGATTTACCGGGATTCTTACAAGAATTTAGAAGTTCCCTTTTTAAGCTTGGGGAGAAAATCCTAATTTCAGAATTACTTCATTGAAACTCCTGATAGTTATTGTTATATAATTGGTTACGTGCAAAGACGTCAATGTGCATGCTTTTGCCCATGTACATTCTGCAATAAAATTAATAAATATTTATGCTGTAATGTTATTAATCTTTAATTATATATATTTATTGGAACCAACACTACTATAATTTAGCTTTTATTTTTTTTGGGAAAAATTCACTCAAGAATTCCTAGAATGCGTCAGAAATATTATGATTTTGACGGATTTGGCTACCAAAGTCGTAAAAAAATGTTTTTTTTTTTTTAAACGGATTTTAATTTGTGATTTTGACGGATTTGGTTGCCAATTTTTTTTTTAAAAAAATTTGTTATAATTGGTTACGTGCAAAGACGTCAATGTGCTCGCATTTCAACATATAAATTCTGCAATAAAATTAATAAATGTTTATGCTGTAATATTATTGATGGGGTCCAAAAGAGTTGGACCTGATCGCCCCACAGATCCTAATGGAGCTCCACAATTAACAGCCTGAGAAGATGAGAAAAGAGGTCATTGGAGTGGGTTGTCGTCTTTGGAAGAGCTTCGATGCCGAAGTTAATATTTTGGGAGAGCTTTCCGGTAAAAGCCAGTTCTCAAGAAAGTAAGAAGACTCAGTTCTCTATCGTCCTGCCTAGTCTGTAGACTGACTGTGTGTTTTTGTTTAAGTAGAGAGAGAGAGAGAGAGGTTCGTCACCTCTTGGATTTAGTTTCGCTATTATGTAACAGTAGGTAGTTAGGATAATTGTGGGATTCAGTGAATCTCGCTAATTGCTCCCAAGATCATGGAGTTTCCCTAGAGCGAGAGATCTTGTTATTCACTTCTCCGTCAGAGCTACAAGCTCACTAATCGACCTTCAGACCAACTTTGCGACTCCCCTGTGGATGTTGAGGATCTCGAACATCACTTTTTGTGAGGTTACCCCGAGTGATCCTTAGCTCCTTGGAGTGACTAGGAGTCGCACACCAATGGTCACAGCATGGAAGATTTATGATGCAGATCAGAGATTGCCAAGTCGAAGTCGGGGTCTAGTAAGACCTTAGAGGTCATTGGTGCCTAAATTACCATCTTCAAGTCGTTGCTGCTATTAGACCTACCGATTCCTTGTAGCAGCTAAATTCAAGGGTACCTTTCCATTGGCGTCTCTAGTCAAGAACTATAAGCTGGCTTATAATTTTTTGGCTTCAAACAGAGGTGTGCACACCTGGTCACGGCATGGAAGGTATGTGAGCAAGGCTGGGACTCATAAGGTCGTAGGTCATGGTCTAGTGAGGCCTCTGTTATGCTCATCTAAAGGTCGATGACCACTGGGTCCATGACTTGTGAAGTCAGTGGTAGAAAGTCCTTGCCCACTCAAACCTCGGGACTCGCCAATGTGACCTTCGGGCATTATAAGTTACCTTCAATAACTCACGAGTTTGACTTTCAAGCGTTGTGGTTCACCATCTTGAGGTCGGGGACCCTTCCTTCAGGTATTAGAAGTTACCATCTCCAGGCCACGGGTCTGACTTTTAGGTATTTGAAACTACCATCTCCAAATCTTTGATTTGACTTTCAGGTATTCAATACATCTCTATGTCGTGATCTTTTGAAAGGTTGAACAGCTTTCTCACAATTGTTTGTGAGGCTGGCCTTCAGGTATTTTAGGACTTACCATCTTGAGGCCGCGGCTCTTGGTAACGCTATGTCGTTTTCTTGCAACAATTAGTTTTGTGAGAGGGTGCAGTGCTTTGCTTTTGGAAATCTTGGTAGGAAATCTTTGCTAGAGAATCACCTCGCTTCAGTTTTGGTAGCCCCGACTCACTTCTTTTCTGAAGAAACATTGCTCCCATACGCTTTCTATTGTGAGAGGAAGTTGGGATGGGTCTGGCCTCGGAATTAACCTGCTTCACAAGATCTAGGGTTCCCTTTATTTGATTCAAATCCGGATTCCCCCAAATCTCCAAGATTTGCAAAAACTTTCTTTCATCTTGTTCAAATTCCCCAGAGTTCCCTGCCTATTGCTCATTCCCTTTTTTCAGCTCGAATACTTTGCTTTTCCAGGACGTTCACCTCTTCCTTCAGGACTTCATGTGAGTTTTCCTCATCTTTCTTTTCTAAAAAATTTATATTTTCTTTATCTTTTCAGTATGTCAAATGTGTCTAGAAGTCCTTCCCCTCGGACCGAGGGGTTCACGTGTTCTTCTTCCTCCATTGATCTAGAGAACGAAGTTTTTTATTTTCCTCTGGTATCGCCTAGTGCTCCCTTGGTGAAAGCCTAGACCTTTGAGCTATCTGAAATTGAGGCTCATACCATAACCTCCATTTTGAGCCCTAGCAAGCTCTTTCAGCTTGGTGGTGAGTTGGGCCTCAGCAAGAGTGTAACTGTTGCTGCCAGAGGCATGAGCATGCCTATAGTAGGCGTGATGGACATATGGTCCTCTATAGTTCCAACCACAGGGGTGGTATCTTGCTCCCATGTATTCATCCTCTGGTCTTTGATATTGCTTACTCTTGGCACTTTTCCTTGGTCCAACTCGTTCCTAATTCCCCTCGGTCGGTGGCTGCCTTTGTGGCCACCTGCCATCTTTACAGAGTTCCAATTTCTCTGGAACTCTTCAGGTGTTTCTATAAATTGGGAGTTTCTAATACAGCTACGGACGCTGCGAGGTATCTTCAATTCACTCCTCGACACAAACTGGTTGGTCCCTTTCAGTCCTTTACAGGGGAGTGGAAACCCCTGTTCTTCTTTGTTCACCTCCCTCGTCATTCTCTCCAACCTAAAGCTTATAAAAATTAGAACCTTAGTCACACATTTTTCAACCAGGCTGAACATAGGGACTTTTTTTTAAACCTGGTTGACATAGGTAAACCCAAGATAGGATGCTCCACCTGGCCAGAGGCTTTCCTCTACTTTGTTGGGTTAGGAAGACTAACAAAGCGCGACCTTCCCTCACTCAAGAAGTCTTTGGAGATATCTTCTTTTGGTCTTTAGAGCCTTTCGTTTTCCTAGAATTCTTAAGTTTCCTAGATTAGTTCTGATAGCTTTTTCCTTTTCCTTGCTTTTGTAGCAATGAAGACACTTCGATGGCTTAATGCTTCTAGTCCCTCTGGGACCACTTCGGGAGAGGTCGAGGCTCTAGCGATTCTCCCTCTACCTGAACTCCGGTTGTCAAAATTCCCATTCCACTGGGTCGGGGAAAGGCTGCAGTAGCTGAGAGGACCCAATAGGCCTCTAAACGACCTTCGACTGTTGCTGGAATGAAACATTCCGACAGGCCCATAAAAATTTCGACCTCATCTTCTTCACCATCTTCTGGGAAGTAAAAAACTTCTGCAGCAATTGTTTCCAAATCTTTTTTCTTGGGTTGTGCAATGGAGGAGGTCACTGGTGAAGGGAAGGCCACAAACAGACCTCCTCCAGGCATCGATTGGAGGAACTCTAGGGAAGGTACAGACATTACCTTTTTCAATTTGTTTTAGATAGAAAATCGAAATCTGTAGTCACCAGTAAAAGTCTCTGACCTCTGCCTCTACTTCGTCACACGAACGATTACTTCTAATGCACGTCTCACGGGCACAGCAACAGGACAAACATGATTAAACTGCTAGATTCAATCGTGAATATAGTTTTTCTCATTTTTGGTTTCTTTGAACTCTCTGTTTTTTTTTTTCTTAACTCAGACACTCTGACAGAAAAAAAGCTACAGAAAAAGTGTGAGGTGTAATTCGATTGAAAAACCTAGAAGACCTCTTAAGAAGTCTTTTGGAAAAATCAATCCCTTAGAGTGTGACTGAAAAAGATATGTCCAGGTTCAACGAACCTGGAAAAATACAGTTCAGTCATATAATTAACTCTTAATTATATTTTGGTTAATTCTTATTCGTGAATTAGCCTAAACAACTTTAGCTAATTACGTTTAGGTGCCAAACGAGATTCTACCCATTCAGCAATACATTCTGAATTTGTGACCCAATAGGTTCTCGTAAAATTGGCATTTGACCTTAACGATATTTAATGACATGTACAATAGGCGGTGTCAAGCAACACATTATTGCTATCCAATTAGCGAGAATGTCGGTGACAAGACAAAACCTTCCGTGATAAAAATAACATGTC
>JAOXNR010053043.1:0-15047 GCA_028571225.1 Parsonsia alboflavescens
GGGATAAAAAGGCTCCTGAGTCCTGACAGTGCCCGTTGGAAACTGTTGCGTTGCCGCTTGTCGTGGTGTTATTTTGGTATAAACTAGAACGCTGGAGGAGTTACCGGATCTTCACCTGCAACTCGTTGATCTTTTTTTCATCGCAAATACTCAAATTTAGTTACTCACAACATCACTTATCAATAAATTTAATTCAACAAAATATAAAATCTGAACAGACAATTGCATATTCCACTTTAAATAAATATTAAAAATTTAGAACAAAAAAGTTGGTCTTCTTTTATATAATGAAGTGCCGTAGCCTTCTTAGTCCTTTAAGATAAACTTGTTTTATATAATAAGGGTTTTTGGTCCATTTGGTCTCATATGTTTGGACCAAAATATAATATGATCTCACAAGTTGTTTTTCAGCTTTTTGGTCTCTTAACATATTATGGATAGTCATTATGGTCCCCCTCAACGTATTATGGATAACCATTTTGATCCAAACTATCATTTATTCTAGTAAAGAACTCTTTGAAATCGATCATTTTACTGGTACGAAATAGCTTTTCCGGGGTAAAATTATCCATCTCATTCTTGCTACTCAAAATCCAACCAACCGAAGGGTTGTGAATGAATTTTGATTGTCTAGTTAATTTATTAATCCAAATGCATCTAAATTTTTTTTTAATAGAATTAGTTAGATTTTGAGTAGTAAGGATGATATTGACAATTTTTCCCCTAAAATGTTGTCCTATGCTAATAAATGACTAGTTACGACTATTGTTTTGTTGGGAAATAGTAGTTGAGACTATAACAGCAACCCATAAAATATTGAAGGACTATAATGGTTGGAAAAAAACTAATAAGATCATGCTATAGTTTGACCCAAGCATAAGGGACCAAATAAGCTAAAAGCCTATATAATAATATAGATAGATTTGTATAATTTTTAAGTTGGCATGTAAGTTAGTATGTGAAATTTTTAAATTAATGAGGTGATTAATGAAATTTCATAATAAAAGTCTATTTATTTTAGATAATGAATATTTAATTCTGGACAATCAAAAATAAGATATGGGCATTCAAATCCAATAAATAAAAAAGATAATCAAAAACTTCAAAAATGTGGCAAGATGGTATCTTTATTGATGAAAGTCCTTCTAAAATACAAAAATAAAGTTTTACAATGAAACGATAAGGGATTTCAAATCTCCAACGCCGAGTGACAGCATCCCGTTTAGTCTTCACAAGACTAAGAACCCGATTCTTTTTGCAGATTTTGCAGAGTATTTTACTCATTAGGGGGTGTCTTCAATAGTGATGTGGGTATGGTAATCGTTACCAAGTAGATAGTATTTGAACCGATTACTAGTGTTAAACCCACGCGTGGTATGATTGTGTGCATATTTATTTTAAATGTGATCCGAAATCTCCGAATATAAATATTGAATATTATGTTATGAAATATTTATTTAAATTAAATTTTACTAATTCAAAATAATAATAAAAAATTATTAAAATTTTTATTAATGTAAAAATATATAATTATAAATTTCAAAATACTTTTTGATAACAACATTTGTAATTTCTTGATTCAAATATCTTCCCGAATCACAATTACCTTAAATAAAATACATATTAGACAATGATTGACATGGATATTTATTTACTATCATATATCATAATGGAGAAATATATATGCTAGATTTTAATTGCAATAATAATAATAATAATAACAACAACAACAACAGTTGTAGCTTTTATTTCAATAAATGCAAATACTAAATATCCAATAATAACTCTTTATATTCTTCTTATTTATAATTTAATTATTTTATATTTTATTATAAAAAGTTTTGAGACATAAGATTTGTACTAATGATCTGGAGTCACATTCTCCTTATAAAGATCCGAATCTTCTAGTCCTTTTTTTATATTATCTTCTACACTACCAATGATAAATATTCAAATATACTTTTATAGACTTATTTTTATTAATAAAATCCTAAAAGGATAAACTAAAACTTAGGAATCTAGTTATAAATAACACTCCCTTTGCCCAAAATTGTCAATCTCATTTTCTATTTTAATCCATCCGGAAATGAATGTTCGATTTCCTAAAATTAGATAGATTTTTACTAAGAAAATTAACATTATAAATTAAAAATGAACTAAGTCAAACTCTTTTCTTAAAATGCTTATAAATCAAATTGAGACATTTAATTACGAACAAAGAGAATAATCAATAGTTATTACATATATTTCAATTAATGAAAATATTAATTATTTAATTATTATATATAATGTTTATTTAATATAAATTTTATTTAATATTTTTAATTTTATTTATTTAATTATAATATTGCTGAGAATGCTTGAGATGCTAACATGTGGCATCTCAGGCTATTCTTATTATTATAGTACAGATTTGTAGGCACTGCTACGGAGTTGGTTGGTTATGATCGTCAAAATAAAAATAGTTTTTAAATTATTTTTTAAAAAATAAATAAAATAAAATATTTTATAAAAAATTATTTTTAAAATATATTTTATAATTTAAATCCTAAAAAAATAAATTAAACAGTAACGACACTTACAATTTTTTTTTTTAAATAACAATAACTATTTTGACTGTTAGAGAATTATGTGCGCACTCATTTAGGGCTTGTTTGGTATGCGAGAGGGAGGGAAAGGGCTCAATTACTTTCCTAGATGAAAGAATTTACAATTGCTTCAATTTTTTTTGACACAAGTGGAGAGAAAGTAAATATGAAATACTTTTCTTCTTATTTAGTTACACTGAAAATTAGAAGGGAAAGGGAAACTTTTTTTTTTTAATCAAAATTTAATTTTATATCCATTTGAACATATGAGAATTATTTTATGATTTTTTTCATTAATATATATATTTATATTTTGTATGGAATTGTGATGATAATACATAACAGTAATAAATTAAAAATATTGAATCAATATTATGATTGTAGTATTAATATTGAATCAGTTCTTTTCATATATATAAAAAAACTATTATTAATATTATTATTCAAAAAATTAGTCAGGCAAAGAGTGGAAATGAAAAACTCAAGCTGGAAAAGAATGAAAAAAAAAGGAAGAAGAAGAAACATTTGTGAGATAAAAGGGTAAAAGAGTAATCATACGGAAAGTAAATGAGTAGTAAATCTTTCATTTACCTCATGATTTACTTTCCCTCTCCTTATTTTCTTTTCATTACTACCAAACAAGCTAATAGAGTATCTTAATGCATTATAGTCTATAGCAATTTCGATATATTTATATGGACATTTATTTGACGATTATTTTTATATATAATAAAAGTAGATAGCTTAAGATAACGAAGATGTTTAAGCTATTTTTAGAAATCAAAGTCATATCCTTTCATCTTCCGATATATTCTTTGATTTGCACTTCTGCAATTCCTCAATTGATTTGCTTTAAGATTAAATCAAGTCCGACGGGGGTCAACTTTTACTATCTTTCTTCTTTTTTTTTGGAAGAGTAAGGTTTTACTTATTAATTAATGATTATAAGAGTAATTCAATAGTTATGTGAATGTGGTAGAATTAATCAAGACAAAGGTAAAAAAGCCATTTGGGATTCAAACATGCCTCCAACAAAAAAAAATGATAAATAAACCTTGGTCAAGTGATAAAGTAATTTTATCGATGATTAAAAGCTCATGACTTTCGAGCCATAAAAACGAGTTGTACTCCATCCATTTCATTTTATAAAACAATTAAGGTTTTTACACACAAAAAAAAAATTCAAAAAATGATATATTTACTTAGTCAAATTACGAAAACTTTTTGTTCTCAAATTGCTTTCGAATAGAGTAAAAAAGGTGCTAGGAATAACAGTGAGAATAAAATACTCCTTTCGAAATTGAATATCTCATTTCTAAAAATAAGTACATATTTTATATAAAGTTCTGTTAACCACCTCCTTAATTAAAGGATTTAATAACTATTAACTTAAAGATCACACTTCTATTATAAAAATGTGGAGGATAGAATGGTAAACTATATCAAAATCAAACACACTTTTTAAATTTTAATGAAGTGAAAATGGAACCTTCAATTCCAAACAAAGGAAGAAGTAAATACTTATTAAATTTAGTAAATCTTTTTATATTTTGAAACAATTTTTTAAATTTAAAAAGATTTGCATTATGAAATGGATGGAGTATCAAATATGGTACACCCTCTATCTAATTGAACATCCACATTTAACTTCATATAAAAATGGGTTTTCAGTCAAAATATTCCACATATTTGGATCAAAACATTATTGAATCTTTTATATTTTTTCCAACTATTACTGTTCCTCACGAATTTATATGAGATAATAATAATCCAAACTACCTATTTTCAACCAATCGCACGGAGAAGCAATGCCTATACCCAATACATGATGGATTAAAAAGGCAAAAATAACATTTAATTTATCCTAAATGAATTCAAGCAAACCCCAACATTTAAAATGAAAAGTAGAAAAAAAAAAAAAAAACATTTTCTCCTTTACTTTCCTCTCCGTTCCTCAATTCCAACACCGCGTCCGTTGCCTTTTGTACATCGACATCCCCTTGATTTTCCTTTCCTTGCCAATAGTTTCTACAATGACTAGAATATTCATAAAATAATGACTAGACAATAACTATCTATTATGACAAGGGATAAGCACCCTACCAGTCAAAACTTCATTTATTTCAAAATGACTATCGTTTAACAAAAGGAGGTTTTGTTTCAAAATCATTATCGTTTTTATATTTCAAGATAAAAAATTATAAATCAACTATCTCTTCTACCCTTCTTATTAATTTTCCCTTTTATTTCTTTCAAAACTAATTTATTGTTTTACTATTTAAAATAATCAACCAAATAATAACATAGAGGAGAAAAGAACAATATAATTGAGGGATAATATTGTGCATAAAGAAAAAGTAATTAATTACCTTTCTCCAAAATAATCTTAAACGATAATCATTTTAAAATTGAAGAATATTATCATACACTTAAACTTGTATTGGCACACTAACTACTATGATCTGATGCGATATTACCAAAATCTTCAACGCTCATATATTATATTGTCTCATCTTCTATTAGAAGAGTTTTAGTCACACCAATACTATTTAATAATAGTCCTAAATATTTATGTTGTAATAAATTCCATATTATACTAACTAAACCTCAATATTTATTCTAAGTCAAATCCCATATTATATTAGTTTAATGGGCGATCGCATCCAATGAGCTAACACCAACATTTGAATATTCCCATGACTCTCTTAAGGTGATGAGGATAACATAAACTACCCCCTAGATCTTGATGTCTCACCCTATACCTAATGACCTATGCAAAATTTTAATATTAACTTAGATTCATATCCCATTCAATGTTGATCACGAACCTTATAGTTTACAATGAACCACATTAAAATTTTGTTTTAAAAAGCAATTCAAAATTACATTTACCTTCTGTTGGGTCCCAATAATTTACTTGACTTGATACAAACCACAAGACCCATATATATGGGACATGAATCCAAATTCATATTAGAATTTTCCATAACCTAATTAGTTTTGTGACATCAGCATAAACCCTATTACAAAAACTCGAGTATTCTGCCCGCAATTCACAAATAAGGTATATATCATCGATCAACTGTGGAAGATCTTTTAGAAAAATAAGGGAAAACTTTGGACATCTTCAGGGCTATATTATATATTGAGAGTGACACTTGTGATCTTGATAGAAGCTCTGCAACCAAAGTGGATACAGAATCCCTTCATCCCTTTCACCTAAATTTTCTCAAAGACATATTTTCCTTTGTGCTTAAGGTGATTGACAGCTGAAACCCAGAAAAGAAAGGAGCAGAAAGGGGCAAGTCGATAGTGAGGAGAGATCTTTATACATGATCTAGTGGGACCAAAACAGAAGCACCCATGGTTGAGTAGGATCTTGGAATTCTGATCTAACATGCAGGGCTTTGCATGACATATCAGAATTGCTTTGCTTGAAGTTTGGGGAGATGTCTTTAATGTGCTCAATTTACTCTGAAACCGATGGTGAAATATGACTGGAGAATCCGATGCAAGTATGCAATTCCCTTTCATCCTCTAGATTTACGTGACGATTTTTTCAGAGTCTATACCGATTGGTAAAAAAATAAATTAAGAGACAGTATAAACTTTTTATTACATTAATTACTTATGCATTAAGAAAATCTAGAACTTGAAAGAAAAATTTCTTAATCTTTTAATACGTTCTTTAATTATATCTATACCCATAAAAAAAGTCTTACATGATGCTCCCAAATATAACTTAGTAGTTGAAAGGATAACAATAGGATAATTTCAACTTCGTCGGAGTTACAATATGGGAGGTTAAAAGATACTTTTTGCTAAGCGCATTTAAAGAATAACTCTTCCACTCTATTCTATTAAGATGAATTTGATATTTAAAACCTCTAAGGATCAGGACGGCAAAATACTCTATATATTTTTTAAAATAATAAAGAAAACAAAGTCTTACATGCATCTCTCGAATTTAATTTAAGAGACGTGTAAAATTTTTTTGCCTTAGCCTCCTTTTCTTCCTTTCATGATCAAAAGGAGATGTGATGGACATCATTTTGTCATATTATATAAGACTAAAAATAGTGCACATAGCATTTCTTTGTCTGCTTGCAAGTATTCTTTTCTTTCAAATGCATATAATTCTTCTTGGAATTCCAGTAGTTTTGGCTTCACCAAAAACAAGCATTGGCATTGAATATTGTATCGAACAAATGAAATTTAGTTAACATGGATTGTGATGTACTCATAGAAAGAGCATACGTACTCAAAAGGCAATACTTTTTCTGCATGTAAGCTAACAAACAACACATTGGAAGAAGTCACATCGTTTTCATATATACCTCAAAATCTTACTACTTTCATTTAAAAAAGGAGGAAAAAAAAAAAACCCCAACCCTATGGTCCCCTACTGTCCTATCCCTAGGTTTAGACGAAGGAAGTTAATCGAGAGATGTAGAGCAACCTCTCGTCATCCCACGCTGTAGCCGGTAGGTAAGCTGAGATCACTACGTAATCGTCCTTTCAACTACTGAATTATGTCTTAGGGAATTACCTTCATTTTTAAATACTTACTGTAACTTGAAATTTTTATCATTTTATTTTGAACATAATAGTATTGGGATTCAAGAGAAGTTTCATGATGAGAACTCCTGGACATATAGAGATGAATAGACAAGAAGATTAGAAGGACAAGGCATACACATATAATTCAGGTTAGTTGACTAAGATGTCAACATTACAACTCTTCTGGTCATTACCAAAACACATGGACATTGATTTGTTTGGCTATCCTTAAGATTCACAAAATTTCTGAAGACTAGGGAGAAAAAAATAGGAGTTGATTGCTTTGTTATTTTAACTTCTTTCTTAAGAGGAAATGTATCTTCTTTTTAGGGACGGGACAAGCTAAGTATACTTGTAAAATTATATATGATATATAGGTCCACAGATTCTCAACCAAACACAACTTTATTTGGAGAGATCTCAGTCATGCTTGAATGAGATCAAACATCAAGACCCTAAATGGACTTTTGTGTTCGTTGTTTAGGTTCAGATTTTCTTGATTTTATTTGGGTTTTTGACCTCCTTCACTTCCATATACATTTCATTTGTGAGATTTGGACTTTACATATATCAATCAGAAGAACATAAAAACTAAAAGTTTTTTAAAGAAAGAATTGATTGATAGCATGCAACCATATCTAATATTCTCTCCGTCCGAAATTGAATGTCTTAATTTCACTTGCATACATTATAATAAAAAAGCTTGACTTAATTCATTAACCCATTACAGGACAACCCAAAAAGGATTATGGGACATTCATTTATGGATTGAGGGAATGTAAATTTTACACAAAAAAAGCATCCAAAGGATTAGCTGATAGTAAGGAAATGAGGCACGTAATGTGTATTTCATGAATTTGAATTCTTGCAGGATTTTAGTGTTTATGTCAGTAAAATTAGGACGTAATTTATGATCCAATCAGTCTTATTCTTTTCGATGATGTTCTTCTTCGGATGGTGTTTTTACTAATTTGTTAGATTGTTATGGTCAATTTTTAGATAGAGAAGTTTGGTGTTCTCTATCAAGATTTCCTCTTTGTTTCTAAATTGGATAATGCTGATTATGGTCAATCTTTAGATAAAAAAATGTTTCATGGCCTGAGATCCTTTTCAAGGGAGTTTATGTTTCATTACTAATATTTGCTTTTATTATTGGAAAAAAACAGAATTAGTAGTAACTTTGGCCACATACAACATACTTATGTGATTATTTACAATTTTATTGCCTAAAAATCACACACACACAATTGAAACCAAACATATGACTGATGACTACCCCAAAAATATTCTACTCTACTTTTATAAAGAGATTCAGAGACGCAAGAAATGTTTTAAAAAAGCACTCATGATTGAAGATCAAAAAATCATAGCAGCTGGCACTCTTTAGTACCGTATATAATATACATCTCATTGCAAGAAACAAAATAAGTTTCAAAAAGTAAACTTGGTAGCGGCATATATTTTGGCCGAAAGTTGGGATCATTTGAAGTGATATATGATATCCTAACCGTAACCATTTAGAATTAGGAGCTGCAACAACTGATCCTATCAACGGTCATTGTGGGCAGGGCCGCAGGGTATGAGGTACATTGTTTTCACTCTACAAATCACTTTCTTCTAGTGCTTAGCAGCAAGCTGCATCTGGATTCCATAGAAGAGAAAACTAAACTGACTGGTAAATTTAAATTTGTTGGTGGTTGAGCTGCATTATCATATCATCTAGAAGCCTATATGAATTGATGGGAATTTAAAGGTTTGGACCCTATGATTGTTGTCTGATAGTTATGTGACGACATTGTTTGTACCCACATGATCCTCTGCAGAAGACTCTTACGTTGTAATCAGGGAGATGTTAACCTTCTATTTCTACAAAAACCATGCCGCTTCACTTTTTCCATATTCAAGAGAAGGAAAACCAGATTTCTACCTGAGCATCCTAACCTCTCAATGTGATTTACAAGTTTCCCAACCTACTTAGAGTTGTCTTTCCAGTACAATTCAATGTTTAGCAATTGTGTACCAAAGTAATGGGATTGTTTCAAAGAGAAAAAAAAGTGAGATTCAGACCCTCTTCTCTCAACTGATATGAAATAACAATTCAAGAAACCATGAAGAGTCATACCATAATCAAGTGAGTATTAAGAAACAAGAACCCTACCACATGATTTAAGTCCTTTTTCCACCAACCACCATGTGGAAGGTTGATCACATTAGCTAACAACTTAATTGCAAGCGGCCAGATTACTTGGGAGTCACAAGAAAAGGTGCTATACCAGATTTGATGCCACCCTCCCCAGCAGGATGCATGCTTGCCTTCTCAGAATCTCTCAATCCTGTGAAAACGGAGATTGGAAGACCTCAATTGTTATTCAGTGCGGCAAGAGAGATCAGAGGAGTTCCGAGTTCAATCTAATCCCCATATGTTCAACATTCTGTCCTGACAATCAGGTTAAACGAGTACCAGCACAGAAGCAACTTGAAAAGGCATATGCATAAAACCAAAATGAGAGCTGGTGAGAATTGTCACAAAGGGATAGAAAGGTGGAAAAAGATCCAAATAATTTGTCCATTGGTATATATATTATGGTAACTACTATAAAAGAACTCTTTACATATAAGATAGACAATTGAAAAGAAAACTGTCAAGTCCAACAAAAATGAGTCTAGTTCATATACTTTGTGTTCATCATATTGCCTACTGTTCTATTGGAAGACAGATAAAACATTGTCTCATGACAAACTTCAAGCCACCACCTTCCATAGCTCAAACTTCAGGCACCCAATTCAATGCTGCTGAAAGATGATCCATTCTAAGAGCAAGAGCAAGCAAAACATCAACAAACATGAAACAGCACTTACAAGACCACCACCACCACCAGCCCCTAAAAGACCACACAACAACCAGCTTATGACACACAATCTTACACCCATTAGCATGTAGATTTGTGATCCGGACTAATCTGCATGCATATCCATTAAGGAATCCCCAGCATTGGTAAGGTTTGAATCCCTATTTTGTTGCTGAGTGAAGCCACCAGATTCACTGTTCCTATTTCCATTTACATTTGACTGAAGATTATTCTGAAAGTAGGCCCCCTGAGAAATATGATAATTCTGAAGGCTTCGACGAACGGGGCTTGAAAGAGCATTTGAGAAAACATAATTCTTTGGTTGCTGATCGCCAGGCTCAGATCTAGCTCCTAGAGCAGAGGCTGGAGCACCAGATGAACCTGAAGATACCAAGGAGCCTACATTTGGAAAGACCATAGATTGTGCATGTGCAGATGCTCTAGGGGACAATGATGGCTCATCTGCATGATAATCAAGCTCTTCCTGATAGAGATCATCAATCACATTTTTCAGAGAAAAAGGTTACAGTTTTAAGTAAATAAATCAAACTTCTTCAATTTTAGATTAATACATCAGATGCCCAAGATTCGTGCACAAAATTTTAATGCACCAAGCATAGCATAACTAGACACTAGCATACATATATTGAGCACACTTGCTCATACACCTTAGGAGCTAATGGTAATTAATTGCTTTTGGTAAACAAAAAGAACAAAAAGACTATTAATACAGCATTAGCACATTCAATCTACAAATTCAATCACAAGTTATCAAAGAAAATTTTTGTCATGCACCAAATCCATCAGACACATGGTTGTGACTTGACCACAAAACCCACATTTACTTGGTATATGAGAAATCTTTCCATTATCATCAGTCAATAAACATAAGTAATACCAATTCATTAGCATCCAGAACTACGAACCTGTAACACCGTTTGCATTCAATTGGAACTCCAGGTGATAGATAACGTGATACATTAATCCACAAAGTGAAGGTGCTTCTCAGATTTTCCAGACACACACATAGGGAGAGAAAAGGAGATAAAATGAGGAGGTTACCTGCAGGTAGTTGAGTATATCAACTGTGCCCACTCTTGCTCCCCTTTCTTGCTGTTTTATCCACTGATAAAGCTTTTCCTGTGGATATAGGATAAAATGATACTTGATTCAACTTAAAACTGAAGACTTGGAAAGAATATCAATTTTTCAAGATATGTTCAAAATCTTTGAGAAACAGCCTTTCGTTTTGAAGAATCACATCTTAAGAAATCAAGGAAAACAATAGAGGCTTATCCAGATAGGGAATACACAGAAGGCTCATTGAAACCTCATGGTAAGTTATGAAGATAGAACTTGCTCAGTTACCAGGGCCCAGTACATAAGACCTTCAATTCAAGCTCTTGCTTGGAGTGAACGAAAGAACATAATTCCCTTTTTTTTAATTTGTTTATTTTTCAAAAAACCAGCAGAAATGAAAACAGGTTATCCAACAGTGAGAACAATAGTTGATCTCATAACCAATAAAAATCGATTGAGCTCGGCCTTTACATTCAGAAGCTAGGAAGCATCAACCACCATTTAAAATGTCCTGCTTGTTCAAGATTGTTCGTTATTGGCCATTAACCAAAAAAATGCACCATGAAAAACTTTATTGAAGCTCATCATGATTTCAAGGTAAACAAAACACACTTCTGTGTATGGGAGTTTTAACTAAGATAATTCACCCAGCACTTCTACATTCATCATGTTTATGGTTTATATTCCTAGAATATAGCTATAGCTAATGGAGATGTAAGCATGTATTTTTGCCTTCTTTCAAAAAACAGAAAGCAGAATATCTAAATCATATGTGGCATATTCTTGTAAACAGCCACATGACCACTACCATGGTCCCATCTGTCCCTCTCCAATACTTAAAACAGAAAATGTTACAGAGAAGTAAAACAATCGAGGAGGAAAAGTGATTAAGAATCAGCTATTTTCTTTGGTCCTATGAGAAGCATATAGTCAGTTGTCATACATAATCCATCCTTATATATGACAACTATCTTATGGCATCAGTATGATTCCTCATAACATACAAGTTTATGAAGTTGGCTTAGCATTCGGCAAGTTCATTTCAGAAGTGCACTTGTACCATTCACTATCACAGCTTTAGTGACTAAAAACATAACTTCCACAACACATGAATGACTCCAAGCACAAGAAAATATTGCAGATAATCTTCATAATTCATTATTCAACAAAGATTACTTCCAACTTACTTGTCCAAGAGAATATAGTTATAGCTCAAAAATCATATTCTGTACTCAAACAGCTGAAGTGCATCACTATAAAAATAGGATTGATGGTAGAACTTATGTACACCAATAAATATTTAACCCAAAATGGTTAACAGACTTAGACACCCATTTTGATTGAACTGAAGCATAAACCTGAAGCATTGTGATCATCCATCTAAAAATGATATTAGCAATATGTAAGTCCAACATTAACAATTATGAACCATGCAGTTATCTGCCTGATTCCAATACAAGCAAAAAATCAAACACTCAGACTGATTATTCCCTGATAATGGAATTGAATTATCTTGACTTTACATGAATAGTCTACATAGTGACATAAACTCTTAAACTTAACAACATTATGGAGAAAGGAATCTTTTATAGTTGCAAAAGTAGTTCTTTGGTTAGCCACAACACTAAATTCACGGCAAACAAATGATAAATGCACTTATAGTCTTATAAAGTCCAAAGACTTTTGGCTATGAACTTCCCAAGATTAAGAATTTGCTACCCTGACTAACCAATCAAATAGAAAACCAGAGAAGTTCAGATAAGAAGCTTAAACACCTTTTCCATTCCGCATAAACAACCATACTGCTGCTTACACAACCACAAAATTCAATGACTAAACAACTCCAATGAACAAACTTTCTTTCTCTTGCTTGAGAAAAATTCCCCTCAATTTTTCTAGGTGAGGGTCAAGATAGAGGTATCATTTACTAACTGGAAATTTGAACAACAGTAAATATCATTATAGAATTAATCCGAAACCCTAAAAAATGAAGAATTGAACTAGTAGAAAAATTCCGAACTCCAAATGATTTTAGAAACACACAATTCAACGAATTAAAATTCAATAAACTAAAAGCATATTCCAAAATAAAGGGAAAATGAAATTCTAACTAAAATATTAGAGCTTGACATTAAAAACAAATAAACATGCACACTTACGGAATCGGAAAAGATTTAAAGAAAAAAACAAAGAAGAGAAAAAGAAATTCTTATACAAATAAACACAGAGACCCATGTGACAAACCAGGCCGTGCCGTTCGCCGGCTTGAAAGGAAAGCTTCTGATGGTTCATAGCCTGTGTATATAGCTGCGACAGAGAGTTCGCGGAGCTGCAGAAGATGTCATACATGGTCCGATCCACCTCTTCCAAGCTAGTTGCCACCGACTTCCTCTTCTTCGCCATCCTCGTTAATAAGATAATTCTCCCAATCTAGCAGTCGGCGGCTAGATTCCGGGGATTTCGCGACGAAGGTTGAAGTCCGAGAGATTAAGCAAAACGCCTAATGTTTACGGTGGAAGTGGAGTTTGAGAATAAAAGCAAACTCACGAGACTGGATATATGTATATAGACACATGAGCTCAAATGAAAAGTTTTCTTTCATTTTAAAAAATGAAATTTAAAATACGAGTGTAAAAAATATACTAATGTGATTTTAAAATTAATTTTTAAGCTGTTGTATTATTGATAATATTTATTTAGATTTATGTATAGAAATTGATAGATATCAGAAAAATAATCTTTCCAAATTAATATATGGGCCTTCCCAGCAAAAAGAAAAGAAACAATTAATATGTGGGCCTTTAACCCAATTAATTTATGCTATTGAATCAACTAATATTTTTTATTTCATATGTTTTTTTTTTTTTTAACTAGTCACCATGGTCCTTCAACATATAACAAATAATTGTTTTTCGTCCATCCAATCAACCAAAAAGTTGAATTGATCGTGAGATTGGCATCGAACATGTTTAAAGGGAAAAATATATCAAGCTCAATCTTCCTTTTCAAAAACCCGTCAATGAAAAGGAAATTTATTATAAACATCATGTTAATTTATTTTTGACTGTTAATCTCAAGGTAGCTTTAGTGAGATGGCTAAGTTTGACATATTTACCTATTTAAACTTGTCCTATACTAGGCACGTGACCAATTCAACAATATTGATTGTCAAAAAATAATGATTTGGATAAAAAAAAGGTTGTCAATAATATATTGAGTGACGATAATGACAAAAAAAAAAAAAAAACATATGGGATCAAACTATAGTTCGACGAAATTGAATATGTTTTAGTAAGATCCACTAGTAAGATTCAATTTAACCTACTTCTGGGTCAAAATCTTCTACCTATCTTCTACATTATCAATAAAATGATTTCCTTTTATAGTTTAGTTCATAAAATATATTTATAAAAAATTCGTCTATTTGATCCTACTTATTTGGGTTAAACAATACAATGGTCCTACATTATTTTTCTTAACCATTACAGTCAATAATGAGTTTACAAGCTATCATAACCGTTTAAACAACCCTTCTCTGGCTATTCCCACTACTAAACAGGTCTTGTGTCTAACATGTGACTAACTAATAAGGGCAAATATGTAATTTTTTAAAAAGTTTTCATCTATTTGAACCAAATTATAAAATGATCTCACATGTTTTTTCTCTGTTATTACAATTCCTCATGAATTTACTAACAACCATAACAATCCAAACAACCCTTCTACCATTCACAAAGCAAGTAACATGCCAAGCACTTGACTAACTAATGAGGGCAAGTATGTCATTTTAAAAAACATTAACAATCATTAAAAATCCAATTCTAATTCGAATCTTATAATACTTTTTTCTTCTTCTTCTTCCTTTTTTTAAAATAAACTTCACTAATATAGACAAATCAAGACTTCAAGGTATGGTACGATAAGAGACAGAACTTCCTTTATAAATTATTGAGAATTGCTAATATAAATA
>JAOXNR010053044.1:0-15042 GCA_028571225.1 Parsonsia alboflavescens
ACTTCCATTGCTATCTTGCAGGAACCAAACAAGTGATTCAATGTTTCAAAGGCACACTTACAGTAACATCTGGATGCGAGACTAAAGCCCATATATGTTTGTATGCCATTTGTTGCCAAAAATTTCCATGATAGACTCCACATGAAGCACAACCATAAAAGGGAAATTTTTGCATGAAAATAATGGGTATGAATATCTAATGCAGTCGAATCCTCCTTTGCCAAAGTTGCTAAACAATCAGACAATGGAAAAATCCCATTAGATGACTGTTTCCAAACATAAGTATCCTTTGAATTCTCACCTTCCATAGGAAAAGAAAGAACAGAAGTCCACAGTTTAGATGGAGTCAACTTCTTAACTGTAGTATCAGCTGGAATGTCAAAATGATATTAACTATATAACAAATAAATTGGTTATCGATTGAACTAAACTTTTCTTGTCAATTTGAGAATTTGTATCATAAGATAGACTATTAAATCTTGGTTCATTTCGATTAACCGTTTAATTTTGTGTCTTAATCATAATTAAATTGATTGATTTGATAGTTATATAATTATAATTTTGATCATTTTAATTTTATGATTATTGACCATTTTAAATTAGTTGAGCGATCAACGGGTGAAAATGTGCAAATTTAACAGTCTTGTCTCTTTGTTGAAAAAGTTGAGCCATCAAGAGACAGGATGTTTTAGCTTCATTTTAAGTTGTTCCAAGAATAGTTTTCTAGTTGAATCAACTGCCACGCACACCACTTATGTTCCACTTTTAGTTATATTTTCTTTGTCGAACAAAATTATTTTTTGCATATAATATTAATTTTTATACATTATATTTGACGTGATTAATTTTACATGATATTGATGGCAGAAATGAGTATGCCCTGGACAAATCAACATAAAAGAGTAAGATCTGGATAGAAGTCAATCCGAATGGACCTAAGGCCCCAACCTTTAATACCTGAAAGTCAGACACACGAAGTCAACGAGGATGGGTGGGCAGCGACCAGCTACCACCGACCTCTAAGGTCACTGACCTCTTAAATGAGCTCAAGAGAGGTACCACCAGACCTCGGCCCACGACTTGGTAACTCCCAACTCGTCTCATACATTTTCCATGCCACGACTAGACGTGTGTAACTCCTAACATCTCCCATGAGCCTACTACCACTTGGCGCGACCTCCCATAAGATATAGTCGAGACCCTCGACGTCCTCAGGCAAGTCGCGAAGTTGGTCTAGAGGTCGGTTAGCGAGCTCGCAACTCTCGACAGAGACATGAATGGCAAGATATCTCAACCAAGGCGAACTCCACGATTCTGGGAGCACTTGGTGGGATTCCACACTATCCCACAACTATCCTAATTGTCTACTGTGAAGTAATAGCAGAGCCAGAATCGGAGAAGTAATTTTTTTTTATATATATAATCAAATGATTAACTATCCTGAAAACGAAAATAGTCTTTCTGAGAATTAATTACACCTGATTACTCTCGAAATACTAACTTAGACAACAGAGTTCTTCCCGGGGCACAGCTCACCCTCGGTGACCTTCTCTAATTTCTTCTCAGGTTGCAGTGATTGACGTCATCATGGTTTTGTGGTGACCCGATGTTCACTTCTAAGCCCTTTCACTTCTGGCGTCGTTTGTAGGAACTTGACAAAAAGCTTAGCTTTCTTCCCTACACAAAATAAATACAAAGCCTGATGACTCAATCACAACATACACATGTTCAACCACCGTGCCGAGGCAGACCACCCGACATGACTCAACTTCGCACTGGTGAAACGGTGCCTGAAGCCCCACCCCTGAAGGACAACAATAGCCCAGCCTCGGCCACCGAATAGGAACCACTACGGTCATCACAGTTTGGTCTGTCTCGGAGGGTCCCTACAAACCCTCCACCTGTGCCAGAGAGGCTCCATCAAGGGCAATCTGATCCTACGGCCACTAGCGATAACCCCAGAAAACAAAGATCTGAGAGAACACTGATATTAGGCCGGAAAGAATGGTGGTAGCCTCGGAGGGAATTTCTGGCAAGGGAGACTACATGTCCACTTGACGTACTCCAATGCCTCCCGAAGAAACTCACGACCACCCCGAGGCCAAGCTGAGTGCAACCAACCTGGTCCACCTTTGCCTTCAAAAGCCAGGAACGACCTCCTGCCTGGTGAACAAGGTCGGGAAATAGGTTGAAAGCAAGAAAGGTCACAGCGGACAAGAACACAACCTGTGACCAACCTCAAGGAAAAGGCTCAACAACGGAAGAGGTAACGATATTAGAGATAGGCTTAACCGAGCAGCCATGTCGCAAAGTCAAAAGGCAAGATGCTTATCCAGAAGGGCAAGGGAGCTCGTTAAGAATTCCTCTTGGAGTAAGGGTGCCACCTCAATGAAGCCTGATCAAAATAACAGGCAATAACGCTCGAGGGGTAACCCCTAATCCACTAAGGAGGGCAACTCCCCTAGCCAATCAGGAGTCCCAGAGCAATGTGGACCTTACCAAGCCCACACAGTTTGTCGACAACATTCAAACCGCCCGGATGCTACCAGGGTTCAAAGCCTCACACTTGGAGGCAAAATATGATGGCACAGGGGAACCACTGCAGCACATAGATAAATATGAGTCTTACATGGAGATGTTCGAGTTCCTTGATCACATCAAATGTTGGGCCTTTTGGTCAACACTAACCAAAAAGGTCCAGTCCTGGTTCAAGGGCATTTTGGAAGCAAGCATCTCAAGCTGGACACAGTTGAAGGAGTTGTTCTTGAAAAATTATCAGAGCAGCACAAGGTGCCAGAAAGACATCAACGATCTCTTCAACATCAAGCAGGAGGTTGGAGAGAGTACAAGAAGCTTCTACATTCGCTTCAACGATGCACTAGTGGAGATTGAACAGAAAAACGATGCCATCTACATGATTGCCTTCAGACAAGGTTTGCAAGGAGGGTACGTAGCTCTCAGGCTGGCTGAGGAGCTAGTAAAAACCATCAAGGAGTTGCAGACACTCCTAGAAAAATAGATCAAGGCAGAAGCTATAGCGATCCAGATGAAGATCCTTGGCTTTGCCTCAACCACTGAAAAAGACAATAAAGGGTTACCAAAAAGCCCTCAATCCTTAAAGAGGGACAGGACCACATTGGTCAAAATTCTAGTGGTCATGGAAAAGAAAGTTCTAATGAAGTCGCCAAGACCTCTCAAGAATCTAGTGGCTAAAAAATTCACAGCCAAGTTCTGCCACTGCCACAAGGACGACGGTCATCTCACAGATTATTGTTTTGACCTCAGGCATGAGATTGAGAGGCTAATCAAGGAGGGCCACCTGCAAGAATTCATGGCAAGGAACCCGGGTCCTGCTAATCCACATCCAGCAAGCCCCACAAAATCAATGGCCTCCTGTGCAAGAAATAAATGCCATTGAAAGAAGGTCAAAGGCGAGCTCGTGAGGAAGACTTAGAACCCCTTACAGTGTCCCTCCAGATCGGAGATTTTCTAGTGCTTAAAATATTGGTGGACACTGAAAGCACCGTGAATGTCGTATTCCGGAAGGCATTCAACCAGATGGGGATAG
Organism: Parsonsia alboflavescens; assembly: GCA_028571225.1. NCBI lineage: Eukaryota > Viridiplantae > Streptophyta > Magnoliopsida > Gentianales > Apocynaceae > Parsonsia > Parsonsia alboflavescens. The sequence continues at coordinate 3,569 of JAOXNR010053044.1, forward strand.
ACAAAGATTTACTGATAAGGTCAGACACAACTCTGACCAGCTTCAGAGGAAGCATGACCTATGCTGATGGGATTCTCCAAGTCCCAATGACAGTCCACGCAAGTGGCAAAGAGGTCACTAAGGTCATGGACTAGATGGTAGTTGATGCCCCTGGAACTTACAATGCTATCTTTGGTAGAAGGGGAGGCATGGACTTGAGGGTAGAAATTTCTCGACTAAATTACAACATGAAAATCCAGGTTGAAGGTACTTGGATTGTCTTAGAGGGGGACAGACAGCTCACCGTAGAATGTTACATCACTGAAGGTAACAAAGAGAGCTCGCCTAAGCTTGAGAAGGAAAATTGCATTGACCTCCCGAAAGGGAATGATGAGTACAGAATCCAAGAAACTGGCAGAGTCGAAATGAGAACCACATCTTGGATCTTTGGTTCTGTACCTTCTCAAGCTCCTTTTGGTGGAGCTCAGGGCACCAATAGCGCCTCTTCTGCTGCAGCCCATGCTATCAACATTCTTGTTCCTAGGTTGTGGTTGAGAGGACCTAGGGTGCCTCCAAGCGAAGCTCAGGGGCCACTGGGATGAAGCCATCTGACGGGCCCATCAAGATTCTATCTTCAACCTCTTCACATTTTTCCCAGCCAGCTAAGAGGATTCCTCTAAGCTCAACTACTAAGGGGAAGGCTCCCGTGATCTCGGAGTCCAAACCTACATTTCCGGGCTGCACCATTGAGGAGGTCGCAGACACTTTTAAAAAGTTGTTAGCTGCTACCCTTTTCACTCATTCCACAGAAGGGACTATGAGATGGCTCCCTAATCTCGCAATGGAGGGCCTCTGACTCTTTACTCCAATGGTCACATCCTCGATCCTTTCTGATGGAATGCGCTCCTTTAGTTGATCGGGTGATCTACCAACAATTGTTTGACGAGGAAATTGATAGATTTGAAGCTTTTCTTCATGCTGTAGTGCGTTCCCAATACCTTCTGTAAGTTTGCAATTGGTCTTGCCTCATTTTGGTTTGGACAACAACCTCTTTTCTCTCTTTTTCGTAGAACCACATCCTCCTTGGGAAGAACTAGAGGAGGCAGACCCAGAAGGCCAAAGAGGATAAAGAGTTTGCCTCTCTCATTTTAGAGCTCCAGGAAGCCAAAACTCTCCTGGAAAAAGAGAATGCCGAGATTGAGGATTTTGCTAGGGAGGCCTATGCCTCTGTTGATAAATCAGCCAGACTCTCCTCTGAGTGCAGTAAAGATGTTGATGAAGCTAGGGCCAGCAGCCAGGCCATGCCTGAGGTTCTGGAGGCTGCTCACAAGAGGATTTCCGAGTTGATTGACTCTAACACCCAGTAGAAGGAGCGTGCTGAAGAGCTTCAAGCCAAACTGGAGGAGTTCCAGGGCCTCTGTGATGAAGATGGCAGCCTCTCTATGAAGAAGCTTGAGGATGTTTAACCCTTTGATGCTCTGGGTATTTTACCCTTTAAGTTTCTACACTGTACTTGGAAGTCCCAGAGGTCTGTTTGTGGCCTCTGTTCTTATGACAATTCGCATTCTTCACAAATATCTTGCATTCTTATTTGCTTTTGGCACTTTGAACTTAAGGAAAATTGAACTTGAGGCAAATAACACAAATTGAGGTCTTGATAAGCTTTGAAAAAGGACAAACTTATCTTTTACTCATGTCTTACTCAAACTAAAAACTCGTAGGGTTGTTGACGTCGTCGTGGTGCTTGGCGAGGTCTTTTTAATCAGCTCCCCGAGGTCTACAATGTCTTAGTCTGCTTTAGATGGCAAATGTTCCAAGGTCTCAACAGTTGTCTTCCTTCAAGATCAGCGAGCCTGTAGCTTTCTTGGATCATATAAGGTCCTTCCCCGCTTTCTTGCAGCTTGTTCAGTTGACAATGTTTGCTAACATCTGAAATTTCGAGGACCATTTCTCCAACAGTGAAATGCCTTGCTTTCACTCTTTTGTTGAAAAAATTGTCACTTGCCTTTTGTAGCTTCTATCCGCTTCCATTACATTGTTTCTGACCTCTTCAAGGATGTCAAGGTTTGCCCTTCTCTCCCCTTCGTTTAAGATTGAATTGTATTCAGCTAATCTTAGAGATTTCATGCCGACCTCGACCTGCATCACTACCTCTACACCAAAGCATAAGTTGAATGGTGTTTTGCTAGTAGCTTTTCTAGGTATCATTTTGTATGCCCATAGAATGCTTGGAATTTTTGTTTGGCCAAAGCGGTTTGCCACCTTCTTTCTCGAGCTCGGTGAGTCTTTTCTTGAGTCCTTCCAGGATGGTCCTGTTTGTGACCTCAGCAACCCCATTAGCTTGGGGATAAGCCACCGAGGTCAACCTTTGCTCGATGTTCAAATTCTCGCAGAATGTTTTGAACGGTTCGCCAATGAACTGTCTTCCATTGTCTGACATTATAGCTTGGGAGATCCTGAACCTGCACACAATGTTTCTCCAGACAAAAGATGAGACTTTTGGAGATGAGATGGTTGCCATTGGCACTTCTTCAAGCCATCTAGTGAAGTACTCCATGGAAACGATCATGAACAAAACACCCCCCACTCCTTTCGGGAAGGGTCCAAGAATGTCAATGCCCCAAATATCAAAAGGTACTAATGGATTGATACCTTGTTGGCAGCACATGGATTGATACCTTCTGTATGTTCTTCTCAATGTTTGAAACCATTGAGGGCCAGGAATACCCGGTTCTTAGTATCTTCTTGGCCACGGTCTTTGCTCCTATGTATGATCCACATATTCTACTATGTACCTCTTCAATGACCTATTGTCCCTCTCCTTGACATAGACATTTGAGTAATGGCCAAGTATATGACCTCCTGTATACCTCGTCATCTCCTATTAGGACGTAGCGAGGTGACCATTTTCGCACTTGGTGAGCTTCTTTTGGGTCTTGTGGGAGGTCGCCATCTTTGATGAATTTGTAGATTGGATATCTCCAATCTACCTGATCATCCATAACCAAGCTCTCATCGTGGTTTACGCTTGTATAGTACAACTATTCTACCAGTAGCTCTGCATTAGTCCCGACTATTTGTCGGTAGACTTTAGATAGTGCATCTGCCTCTGCGTTTTGTTCTCTAGGTATCTGCTCAATGAGAAAATGCTCAAGCTTGGATGTGATATCCTTTACTCTTCTAAGATATTTGATCATGTTGTCCTCTCTAGCTTCATATTTTCCAACAACTTGGCTGGCTATTAGCTGCGAATCGGTTTGAAAAAGTAATTTTTGCACTTTGAGAGCTTTGACAAGTCTTAGGCCTGCTAAGAGAGCTTCATATTCCGATTCATTATTTGAGGTTGGGAAGTTCTACTGCACAGAATAAGGGATTCTCGCTCCCTCAAGGCTGATCAGTACTATTCCCGCACCTGAATTTTCTTTTTCCGTGGACCCATTTGTATACATTGTCTAGATGTTACTTTCACAGGTGCTTGTGACTTCCAGTGCAGCCCTTGTACATTCTTCTACAAAATCTGAGAGAACTTGAGCTTTGATTGCTTTTTTTGGCTCAAATTGAATTTTATATCCCGAGAGCTCGAGTGACCACTTCATCGTCCTACTTGAAGCTCGGGCTTGGCTAGAGGCTGCTTTAGTGGTAGATTGGTTAATACGTTGATCGGGTAAGCTTCAAAATATGGCCTTAATTTCCTCGAGGTAAGAATAATGAGGCACAAGAATTTCTTGAGGTCCGAAAATCTAGTTTCCAAACCCCTGAGCAATCGACTTATAAAATAAACAGGGAACTGTTGTCTTGACCTTTCCACCAATAGCACTGAGCTAACTGCTTTCTCTATCACAGTAAGATACATCGAGATTTCCCCTCCTGGCATCAAAGAGGTAAGTTTAGGGGGCTGCTCCAGGAAGTCCTTTAGCCTGATGAACGCTGCTTTACAATCCTCGATCCACTAGATGTCCTTTGGCTTCTTTATTAAGTCATAGAATTTTTCTCCCTTGTTCGCCAATTTGCTGATGAAGCGCCATAATGCTACCATCTTTCCTGCTAGACTCTGGACCTCCTTTATGTTTCTTGGAGGTTCCATATCCAACAGTGCCTTTATCTTGTCTGGATTGGCATCAATGCCTCTTTCGAAGATCATGAAGCCTAGGAATTTACCTAGTGAAATTCTGAAGGTGCATTTTTCTAGGTTAAGCTTCATGAGGGCAGCCTTCAAGGTCTAGAAAGTCTCCCTGATGTTGTTAATGAAACTCCTAGACTTTATCACTATGTCATCCATATAGACCTCTATGTTCCTCCCAAGCTGGTTTTTGAACACCTTATGCATAGCTCGCTGGAATTCTGCTTCTGCGTTCTTCAGGCCGAATAGCATTTTTGGATAGCCGTAGGTCCCGACCTCTATGATGAATAAGGTCCTTCCATGGCTTTCTCTGAAATTGGGATTTGGTGGTACCCTTTGTATGCATTCAAGAAACACAGCCATTGATACCCAGCTGTTGAGTCCACTATTTGACCTATACTCGAAAGTGGATAGGAGTCGTTCTGGCCAGATTTGCTCCTTTCGGTGAAGTCTACCCACATCCTGCATGTCCCTTCTTTCTTTGGGACCACAACTAAGTCAGCTAGTCATTCCGGGTATACCACTTAATCCAGAATTCCTACATCAAGAAGAGCTTTGACTTCTCGTGCTATGACTTCGTTTGGTTTGGGGGCGAAGGTCCACTTCTTTTGCTTTATCGGCTTGACCCCTAGTTTGAGTTCGACGCTATGTGTAGCGATTTTTCGATCTGCTCCCTTGAGGTTGCCTGGTTGCCCGGTTGCCAAGCGAAGACCTTTAGATACTCTTGAAGGGACTCAACAAGTTTCGCTTTGACTTTGGGTGGTAATAACTCTCCAATTTTTATCCCTTTCTCAAGGAATTCTGGGTTAAGGAACACCTTCTCTACTCTGCCAGTTTCCTGAATTCTGTAATCATCATTCCATTTCGGGAGGTTGATACAATTTTCCATCTCAAGCTCGAGCGAGCTCTCTTTGTTACCTTCAATGATGTAACATTCTGCGGCGAGTTTTCTGTCTAACTCTAAGACAATCCAAGTACCTCCAACCTGGATTTTATGCTGTAATTTAGTAGAGAAATTTCTGCCCTCAAGTCCATGACTCCCTTTCCCCCCAAGATAGCGTTGTAAGTTCCATTGCCATCAACTACCATCTAATCCATGACCTTGGTGACCTCTTTGCCACTTGTGTGGAATGTCGTTGGGACTCAGAGAATAATATTAGCATAGGTCATGCTTCCTTTGAAGCTAGTCAGAGCTGTGTCTGACCTTATCAGTAAATCTTTGTCTATCCCCATCTGAATACAACATTCAAGGCGCTTTCAGTATCCACCTGTATTATGCACACCATAAAATCTCCGATCTGGAGGGACACTGTAAGGGGTTCGAAGTCTTCCCCTTGAGATTGTTTTGACCTTCTTTCAATGGCATTTATTTCACATAGGAAGCCATTGATTTTGCGGGGCTTGTTGGACGTGGATTAGCAGGACCCGAGTTCCTTGCCATGAATTCTTGCTTGTGGCCCTCCTTGATTAGCCTCTCAATCTCATGTTAGAGGTCAAAACAATAATCTACGAAATGACAGTAGTCCTTGTGGCAGTGGCAGAACTTGGCTGTGACTTTTTTAGCCACTGGATTCTTGAGTGGTCTTGGCCGCTTCAGGAGACCTTTCTTTTCCATGACCACCAGAATTTCGGCCAATGAGGTCTTCAGAGGAGTGGCCACGAGGTCGGGGATGATCTTTCTCTTCTTGTCTAAAGTTCCTCCCTTTGGATGGAGGTCCTTCCTGTCCCTCTTTAAGGATTGAGGCCTTTTTGGTAACCCTTTATTGTCTTTTTTAGTGGCTGAGGCAGAGCCAGGGATCTTCGTCTAGACCGTTATAGCTTCTGCCTTGATCAATTTTTCTAATAGTGTCTGCAACTTCTTGATGGTTTTTACTAGCTCCTCAACCAACCTGAGGGCTATGTGCCCCCCTTGCAAACCTTGATTGAAGGCAATCATGTAGATGGCACCATTTTTCTACTCAATCTCCACTGCTTCATCGTTGAAGCGACTGTAGTAGCATCTTGTACTCTCTCCAACCTCCTGCTTGATGTTGAAGAGATCGTTGATGTCTTTCTAGCACCTTGTGTTGCTCTGATAATTTTTCAAGAACAGCTCCTTTAGCTGTGTCCAGCTTGAGATGCTTGCTTCTGGAATGCCCTTGAACCAGGACTGGGCCTATTTGGTTATTGTTCACCAAAAGGCCTTGCATTCAATGTGATCAGGGAACTCGAACATCTCCATGTATGACACATATTTATCTATGTGCTGCAGTGGTTCCCCTATGCCATCATATTTTGCCTCCAAGTGTGGGGCTTTGAATCCTTGCGGCATCCGGGTGGATCGAATGTTGTGGACAAACGATGAGGGACTTGGTAAGGTCCACATTGCTTTGGGACTCCTAATTGGCTAGGGGAGTTGCCCTCCTTAGTGGATTAGTTGCTACCCCTCGATTAGGCTTCGTTGAGGTGCCACCCTTACTCCAAGAGGAGTTCCAAGAGAGCTCCCTTGCCCTTCAGGACCAGCATCTTACCTATTGATTTCAAGACATGGCTGCTCGGTTGAGCCTGTCTCTAAGGTCGTAACCTCTTCCATTGTTCAGCATTTTATTGAGGTGGGTCACAGGTTGTGTTCTTGTTCGCTGTGACCTTTCTTGCTCTCAACCTATTTCCCGACCTTGTTTGCCAGGTCGGAGGTCGTTCCTGGCTTTTGAAGGCGAAGGTGGACCAAGTTGGTTGCACTCAGCTTAGCCTCGGGATGCCCGTGAGTTCCTTCGGGAGGGCACTGGAGTACGTCGAGTGGAAATGTAGTCTCCCCCACCGGAAATTTCCTCCGGGCCTACCACCATTTGTTCCGGCCTAATATCAATATTCTCTCAGATCTTTGTGGTCTATGGTTATTGCCAGTGGCCGTAGGAACAGAGTGCCCTTGCTCGAGCCTCTCTGGCACAGGTGGAGGGTTTGCAGGGACCCTCTAAGATTGTCCAAACTGTGATGACCACAGTGGTTCCTATCGGGTGGCGAGGCTAGGCTATTGTTGTCCTTTAGAGGCGGGGCTTCAGGCACCATTTCATTGCTGCGAAGTTGAGTCTTGCTGGGTGGTCTACCTCAGCGCGGTGGTTAAACGTGTGTCGGCTGTGATTGAGTCATCAGGCTTTGTATTTATTTTGTGTAGGGAAGAAAGTTAAGCTTTTGGTCAAATTCCCACAAACGGCGCCAGAAGTGATGGGGCATAGAACTAAATACCGGGTCACCCCAAAACCATGATGACGTCAATCACTGCAACCTGAGAAGAAATTAGAGAAGGTCATCGAAGATGGGCTGTGCCCAGGGAAGAGCTTCGTTGCCTAAGTTAGTATTTCAAGAGTAATCAGGTGTAATTAATTCTCAGAAAGACTGTTCTCCTTTTCAGGATTAATCATTTGATTTTATAAAAGAAAATCAATTACCTCTCCAATTTTGGCTCTGCTATTATGTGACAGTAAACAATTAGGATAGTTGTGGGATTGTGTGAAATCCCAACAATTGCTCCCCGAATCATGGAGTTTTGCTTGGTTGAGATATCTTGCGATTCATGTCTCTATCGAGAGCTGCGACCTCACTAACCGACCTCTAGACCAACTTCGTGACCTGCCTGAGGACGTCGAGGGTCTCAGCTATCTCTTATGGGAGGTCGCTCCAAGTGGTAGTAGGCTCATGGGTGATGTTCGGAGTCACAAAAATCTAGTCGTGGCATGAAAAATGTATGAGACGAGTTGGTAGTTACCATGTCGTGGGCCGAGGTCTGGTGGTACCTCTCTCGAGCTCATTTAAGAGGTCGGTGACCTTGGAGGTTGGTGGTAGATGGTCGCTGGCCAATTATCCTTGTTGACTTCGTGAGTCTGACTTTGAGGCATTGAAGGGTGTGACCTTGAGCCCATTTGGATTGACTTCTGTCCAGGTCTTGTCCGTTTATGTTGACTTATCCGGGGCATACAAGTTTCTGCCATCAATATCATGTAAAATTAATCACGTCAAATATAATCTATAAAAAATTAATATTACGTGCAAAATGTAATTTTGTTCGACAAAGAAAATATAACTCAAAGTGGAACATAAGTGGTGTTCTTGGTGGTTGATTCAACTAGAAAACTATTCTTGGAACAACTTAAAATGAAACTAAAACATCCTGTCTCTTGATGGCTCCACTTTTTCAACAAAGAGACAAGAATGTTAAATTTGCACATTTTCACCAGTTGATCGCTCAACTAATTTAAAATGGTCAATAGTCATTAAAATTAAATGATCAAAATTATAATTATGTAACTATCAAATCAATCAATTTAATTATGATTAAGACACAAAATTAAAAGCTTAATCGAAATGAACCAAGATTTAATAGTCTAGCTTATGATTCAAGTTCTCAAATTAACATGAAAAAGGAAGTTCAATCGATATCCAATTTATTTGTTATATAGTTAATATAATTTTGACATTCCAGCTGATATTATAGTTAATGAGCTTATTTTTCAAGGACAATGGCCAGAAGATAACGTGAAGAAATTGACTCCATCTAAACTGTGGACTTCCGCTCCTTCTTTTCCTATGGAAGGTGAGAATTTGAAGGATACCTATGTTTGGAAACAGTCATCTAATGGGATTTTTCCACTGTCTGATTGTTTAGCATCTTTGGCAAAGGAGGATTCGGCTGCATTAGATATTCATACTCATTATTTTCATGCAAAAATTTCCCTTTCTTGGTTGAGCTTCATGTGGCTTCTATCATGGAAATTTTTGACAACAAATGGGATACGAACATATATGGGCTTTAGTCTTGCATCCAGATGTTACTGTAAGTGTGCCTTTGAAACATTGAATCACTTGTTTGGTTCCTGCAAGATAGCAATGGAAGTTTGGTTTCATTGAAACACTGAATCACTTATTGGCATTCTAGGAAGGCCACACTTCAGATTCACAAAATCAAAGATAGGGAGGGGAATTAGCTAATAGGAAGCAAGGAGATAGAGTAGGAGGAGGTGCAATTCTTCTCGGGGTTGTTAACAGAAGAAGCCGGCTGCCAGCAAGACCCACGGAAATTCACAGCAACAATTCCGAAGGAAATCAATCAGGAGATGAACTTGGAACTCTGGGCTCTACCAGATTTGGAGGAGGTTCAGGCAGCTGTCTTCAGATTGGATGGAGACAGTGCATCTAGGGTTGATGGGTTTCCGACGAAGTTTTTTACAGCTTTTTTGGGAGCTCATTAAACTAGAACTATTGCAGGAAGTCCGGGACTTCTAGTCAAGGGTGCTTATGCCCCGACGTTTCACAGCAACTCAGATTGTTCTCATTCCAAAGATAGACAATCCGAAGACTTTTGCTGACTTCCGGCCAATTAGCCTTTGTAACTTTTCATCCAAAGTAATTGGGAAGGTACTTTCTCTATGCCTTGCTAAGTAACTTCCCAATTTGATTTGTCCGAATCAAGGGGGTTTTGTGAAGGGCAGGAATATATCTAATAATATTCTGTTAGCATTTGAGTTAATTCATTCATTGAATAGAAAGTGTATTGGGGGTAATATGATCTTGAAGCTTGACATGTTGAAAGCCTTTGATAGAGTGAAGTGGTCCTTTCATTTGGAGGTGTTAGGGAAATTTTGATTTAGCCGTCATTTTTTGAATCTCATATTCTACTGCTTGGCGTTTAATAAGTTCTCTATCACCGTAAATAGGAAGTTATGTCGTTTCTTTCCCTCAACTAGAGGAGTTCGTCAAGGGGATCCTTTATCTATTACTTTATTCATATTGGCTACGGAAGTGCTTTCATGGGGTTTGAGCAGGCTTTTGTATAATGGTGAAATGGGAGATTTTATCACTAAGCACATTAGTTTTCCTATTTCTCACTTGAGTTTTACAGATGGTATTATTATCTTTACAAGGGGTTCTAAAGCAAGGACTCCAGATACTAATAGACTTCTTCGAGTTCTATCAAGATTGCTCGAGACAGAAAATCAATTTTCACAAGAGTTCCATGTACCGATCTTCTCATATCTCAATACAGCGTCAAGTGTTGCTGAACTGGATTACCAGATGCGTTATTCAGCAATTGCCGATGATTTATTTAGGCTGCCCAATATTTCCAGGCAGAGCGAAGATCTCATACTACAAGGCTCTTATTGGTAAGATCAAAGCCCGCATCAATGCTTGGCAGAGGAAATATCTATCTCTTGGGGGGAGGCTAATCTAGATCAGGCATGTTCTGTCTGCGATGGCAGTCTATTTGTTGGCTATTACGAACCCTCCTTAGCAAGTTATTCAGGAAATAGAATGGCAATTTGTCTACTTTTTCTGGGGTCATTTGGAGTTTGGTAGCAACAGGCATTGGTGCACTTGGAGCTCCATCACTTTGCCATATGATAAAGGCGAAAAGGCAATAAGTTCTCTCAGATGGGCAATCATGGTATATGGCTTGTATCTGGTTTGGAAATTTCGATCATCAGACTCTTTGTGGATTCGCTACTTGAAGATGAAGTATGGATTTCAACCGGGAGAGAATCTGATCAAGGAGGGCCAGTGGGTGTTTAGAGGCATGGAGCAAGCTCGGACCTGGGTAGATCCACTTTTTTCGCTGGATGATGATAATGAGACTGATGTTTATGTCTGCAATTTGTCCTCAACTGGTCGGTTTAACATCTCCGAATACATCTCGACTATAGAGGAGGAAGAGTTGAGCGGTAGCACTACAGAAGATTTCTTCCATTCGAAGATACCACTCTCATGGTCCATCTTCATGTGGAAGCTGGGCAGTAATTTCTTGGCAACAGATGATATACGATCTCACCTAGGCTTCCAGCTAGCCTCCCAATGTCAGTATGAGAAGTTTGGAGAAACGATAGCTTATCTCTTTGGGGGTTGAAAGATTGCTATGACTGTTTGGTCTCACTACTACCAAGCCCTTGAAAGATCACTAGAGTTGGAGGATAGACTTCGGAGCTGGAGTAGTCAATCAAGGCGATTGGGCAAATTAGTGAAACTCATTCTGTCACTCATTTGTCATGAAATTTGGGTGGCTCGGTATGCCTCAGTTTATTCTGACGAAACCAGTAATAGTAATAAGATCATGAGCAAAATTAATAGGCAGCTATATCACATCAACAAGGCATATAAGTTGCCCATCTTACAAAGTTTATTTCATGGAATTCTTCCTTAGCTATGTTTGAAGGTGATTTCCGCCATTCTTCTGCTTTGTATGGCTTTCATGCCCCATTTCTATTTCTTTAATAAATAGGTAGGGGTCTTCCTAACCCCCCGCCTTTAGACGGTTTTATTTTTTTAAAAAAAAAGTTTGGTTTCATTTTTATCATGTGTTTGATCTCACTGGTGGTATGCATAATTCTCTGAATGACCGACTACATAGCTG
>JAOXNR010053045.1:0-15042 GCA_028571225.1 Parsonsia alboflavescens
TACCTCTCTTTCCCAAGCAAGGTAAACTTCCGGATCAAATGTACCATAGAAATATGGAATGGTCATATGATGGCTCCTAACATGTCTACAATGGCCACCTTTCCTTCCATATCTTCTTGACCTCCCTCCATTGTCATAGTAGTAACCATCATCATACTCCATATGTTAATATCTCCTCCTCGATGGATGCATTTGTTGGCTCCCCCATCCAACCCCTTCATATGGCACATGATTCTTAAAAGAACTAGGATGTGATGTCTCAATTCTTTAATCATAATAAGATGATTGAGATGAAAATTAATCCATGATGTACCTACAACATGAACAAACAAAAATAGGGGAGATGTATATCCTCACAATCCACTCTTGTATCACTCTTAGAATGGGCTTTTTCTCGCTCTAATGTGCTCACCCCTTTAAGCCTTTTACCTCTCTTCACTCTTCTTCAAGTTCTTAATGCAACTTCAACAGTAGTAAATTACTCAACAAGGCAATCAATTCAAACATCAAGAACTCAAAACAAATAGTTCATATCTTGCATCATATAAGATTCAAAGAGATAAGAATTTCAAAGATAATGGTCAATGAACACAAGACAAATGATCAAACACTTAAAAGTCCAAGAGAATATAGAATTGGCATTTTGTCGAACACCTTCAGGTCAAAGAGTTTGTTATCTAAATTTTCAGCAATTTCAATTGATCAAGTGTCCCAATATCCAATTTCCAATAGGCAAATAGGTAATTCAATGTCGTATATCACAACTCAAGCTCTACTCATCAATTGATCAACATATCAATTGAATTCAACTTCCAAATTGCACCTCAACCTCAATTTCGAATTTTCTGCAATTTTTTTGACAGCATTTTTTTTTTAATTTTCTGGTTTGGAGATCTTTAATCTCTCTTCTTCTTTTTTTTGTGCTTTTTTCTGTTTTTGTAGAGATGGTAGAAGAAGTAGAATCACCAAACAAATTGAATTGGCCTTGACTTTTGGTCTTGGACACAATTCCACAATTCACAATGGATCACAAGAGAAGAAGTAGGATTAATGTAGAAGAACAAACACAAAACATTCATAGATCTTAGATTTTCAAAGAAACAAATAAGATCTATACACTAAACAAGAAAGCACTTAAAGATAGGCAAACCTCTTGATGAAAAATCTAAGCTTTAACACCGAAAGATGATTTGGTCTCAATTCGAAAGCAACCCATCCTTCTTCAATCAAATATCAGAACAACCAATTTGAGATCCACCAAAGACTTCATGCAAGCAGTTCAAGCTAGAACCATTGACCATAATGTCCCATAATATCATCTAATGGATTGAATTCCCAATTCAATTTCAATTACCCTATCCAAGTATTGAAGTTCCCTAGAGTTTCACTAAGAATCCTAGAAGAGCCTTAACATGAACACTCAAGAAAAGTTGTATTTGATCTAAAAGGATTCTCTCAAATTGACCAAAATGTGTTTGTAGAATAATGTGGTTGTCTAACTATTACAAAAGAGATTATTTATAGCCAACTCTAAGAAGCATTAAGAATAATTATGCCTAACCATCTAAACTAAATTAAAACATAAAGAAAAGTCATTAAAAACAAGTGGAATCGTCTAAAAAAATTCATGAACGCATTGAGAACAAAGCTGTGAGAATGGATACTGTAGTTGACGGGTGCGGTACTGTAGCAATCCGGCGCCGGATGATGCACCAAATGGAGCACCAGATGGCTATTGGAATTGTCTCCATTTTTGTTGCTTCGTAATCCGGCGCCGGCTACTTCATGATCAAGCGTTGGCTTCTCTCTTTCCAGCCATAATGGTTGCCACTTTCACCCTTTGTTCCATGCTTTGTCTTGCTTTCAATTTGCACTCTTTGTGGACTTGAACAAGGGTCTTTTAGGTACATTTCCAAGCCTTCAAATCCCTCAAATGACATTTCAATGTTGCAAACATGGAACGGCTTCTTTCTTGGTTCAACTTGATCAAGTGTAGATCTCTTCATCATTTCTTCCAAAGCAAGTAGTTCTTCTTTGTCTTGCACTTAAATCACCAATGTTGCTTTCATCTTCAGAGTGTTATTCTTATACTGCATAAGTCTTTATATGCATGAATCCTCAATCCATTCATTGCATCTCTCGTTGAAGCTCTAACTCCATCTTTTTTAGAAGTGGACTTGAATCTTCTCTTCTCCTTATATGGAAGCTTTCGTGAGTTCTACAATATCTTGATAGCTCTTTGATATCCATCATGTTTGGATTTAACACATTCAAATTACATCATAAAATTCAAAGACACAAAACACAGTAGTAGCCATAAAGGCAATACCTTTCAGCCACACATCCATCTTTTCGATGGCCGAATCAAGGATTCGATCATCAGTCCATCCTTCGGATGGACAAAACACACATGTGGCCGTAAAGGCAATACCTTTCGGCCACACATCCGTCTTTTCAATGGTCAAATGAAGGATTCGTTTTCCAAATGGGCATATGCCATATCGGCAAAATTGCATGACACTTTTTCAAAAGACACTCTCTTCTGAAAGGGCATATGGTGTATACCATACACCAAGGTCACTACTTTGACCACATTTTCTACCCTGATAACTTGGTAATTAATCACAAATCAAATACTAAGCTTAATCTATGTATAGAGAGCTTTAATTTGATATATTACACCAGTCAAAAGGATTAATAACGAGAGAGAAATCTCATCCCAAAGATAGATCGAACGAACACACAACACCGGTACTGTTCATCAATACGGCACTGTTCATTACACATCCCATATCGAACTTTCAATGACTACCTGCATAGTCACAAGTCTATATGAGAAGGTAATAACCAATGACCAAAGGTACATGATTTAAACATCTCACAACTTATAATTCTTATTTCTGTATTGCTAAACAAGTTTCTAACTTCAACATCGGAAGAGTTTCGGGAACAAACCTATAACTCTGACCACTTTTGTTGTGCACATAATGAATCAAGCTTCAACTCACACCAAACGTGCATGTACCGAAGTCATTCGAATTGAACAAACTTACGAGCAATATCAATGTTCATTTCGGATTAAAAATTATGTTAGTTTTGATAGTTTTCTGGCAGTAGATATGTTGATTTTGGATTAAAAATTTGTCGTATGTTTTGACTCTTTTCATGTTCTTATTCCTCTTGTTTGATATGGTTGATGTCTTGATGATACTCTAATTAGTACCTTAGTTTGGATATCTTGTCATTCACGTCTCTAGTCAAGAGCTATGAGCTTGCTAAAAGACCTTTAGACCAACTTTGCGACCTGCCCGTGGACGTTAAAGGTCTCAACTATGTCTTCGAAGAGGTTGCTCCGAGTGGTCATAGGTTCATGGGGAATGTTAGGAGTCGCTCACAGTTAGCCGCAGCATGGAAGATGTATGAGGTTGATTAGAGCTTATTGGGTCTAAGGTCATGGTCCGGTAAGACCTTTCTTAAGCTCATTTAGGATGTTAGTGACCTGGGAGGTCGGTCGTAGCAGGTTGCTGCCCAACTTTCTTCGTTGACTTCGTAAGTTCGACTTTTAGGTATTGAGGGTTGGGGCCCATTTGGGTTGACTTTGTCCGAGTCGTGCTTGTTTAGGTTGACTCATCCTGGTCATACCCCTTTCTCCCATCATTATTTCCCTTTAGGCCTGGCGAGCTCAAAGGTCGTGGTGCCTAAATTACCATTTATAAGTCACGACCTCTGAAGGGTCATGCCGTTTTCTCTGTAACAACTAGTTTTTGGGGGGAGACGTGCCTCGTCAGTTTTGGGGGTTACCTTGGTTCCAGGCGTACTGGATCCTTTTCAGCAACCGAAGGGACTCCTTATCTCATATAAATTTGGAGTCCTTTGAAGATTTTAGGACTTACCTAAACTCGTTTGACTTGCAAATTTTCTGCCCACAAAGCTTTCGTCCATACTTTCTGCTCCTTTCTGAAGTTATCTTTCTTCTCTCTGTCAGGCAAGTGAACCAATGTCCAGAACAATTCCCTTCCTAATTCTCGAAGGAAATTTCAACGAGTGATTTCGTTTTTCCCCTTTATTGATATCTTTTTTTTTTTTGGAAACTTTTGAACTTTCGAGCCAAAAGTATATCTTCTACCCCTTTTGCGTCTAGCACCCTTTCCCCATCGTTCTGGAGAGATAGAGCGTCCCTGTATTTTATACTCCCCTAACCTTGGTGAAAGTCCCCTTGGTTAAGAGTGAATCCTATAGGCCTTCTGAGTTACAAGTCTTCTCTACCCTTTATGCTTTAGGTTCCACCAAAATTTTTGAAATCAGTGGGGAGAGAGGACTAGAAAATTGACATTGTCGCCACCGTGGAGGGTGAGCTCCCCTGTAGTCGACGTCTGCTAGGGGGGATCCTTTTTCCCTATTTGCACCCCATGTTTTTGGACATTGCTTGCTTCTGGGGCTTTCCCCATGCCCAACTTCTCCCAAACTCCATTCGGATAGTAGTTTCGTTCATAGCTACATGTCACCTTTACTAAGTTCCAGTTTTTTATTAGCTCTTTAGGAACTTCTTTAAGGTCAATATCTCCTTGGCACCGAAGGGTGCCACTTTAGGATAACTTCAATTTAATGGCCGGTATAAATTGGTAGGCACAGAGCTAACCTAACCTAACCAACGAGCAGTTAAGGCACAGAGCCATTTTGACTGACTTAGCCAATATTCACAAAGTTAGGGTCGGGTGTAGTTTACCAGCATGGCCTATCACTTTCCATCGCCTTGCTGTCCTCGGGAGCCCAGCAGATCGTGATTTGTACATAATTATGCTATGTTTTATATCCATTTTATGTTGTCTTCTTACATAACTTAGCTTAATTATATTGTTTTAGATGTATTTTACTTCCCTATGCATGATTTTTATTGGTAGGAACATTTGGTTGAAAAAGGCTCAAGAAATTACTAAGTTAAACGGAGCAACGAGCACACACCAGGAGCTATCTAGCAGCAGACGACGCACCCGCACTGGATCCTCTCTGGAAAATTGTTTAGATTTTGGAGAATAGTGCATCTGGCTCCGAACAGCCCTAGCCGGCACCGGGCAGCTTTCACCAATGGTTGACTGCGGTGAAGACTTTCATTTTTATTAGGATTTGATTATGTTTTGTAAACTACTTCTTTTTGTATTAAGTTTCTATTTTGTTATCAAAATCCTTTTAGGTTATTACTTATTTTAAGGAGTCTCTACTCCTATAAATAGGTTCAATTTCATAGTCTTAGATACACAACTCAAGATTGATATCCCGAGGACTTCCGAAGACAAAGGGCAGATTTTCTCTTTCTCTTTTCTTATGTATTTTTTGGTTTTATTAATCATGTCTTGTGAGTAGTCTTCTTTTGTTAACAACAACATGAGGTAGGTTATTTCAATATGGGGTAATGAGATTTGGTTTGTTTTTCTTATAAAGATTTGATCTTTATTATTAAGTGTTTGTGCAATTCTTGTTTTCATCTTATTAGTTATGTTTATTGATATAGATTGATCACCTAGATTAATTTGCATGATTATACTGCTAGGGTTTAAATATTATCCTAAGATTGATAAATCCATATGTAGCAACTATTGTTTAAATTTGGTTCGGCTAACAACTTTATTTGGCAATATAGAATTGAATGAATCCAATTGCATGAATTAAAGCTACTTTTTTTATGTAATTGGACGTTGGTGATGCCTTCATGCTTATGCGATTTAATTGATTAGATTTATAGCTTGGTACGGCGTAAGTTTAATTGATTAAATTAGGGATTTTATTTCTCGCTAAGAGAAGTGGATCTATTTAAAGGATGGGAATTTGAGCACGAAAACAAATTTTAAATTCAACTACTTAATTATGTCATTTGATCAATGATTGACCCCATAGCAATTGACCTACGGATTGTTTCTTGTTAACCGCTTTCTCATCTATATTCTTCTTTCTAAATTAGCTTTTAAAATTCTTTGTCTGATTTTATTTTAAAAACTCTTTCAAAAGTTCTAAGTTTATTTTACTTATTAATTGGTTTTTATTAAACTGAAATTCAATTCCTTGTGGATTCGAATCTACTTGCCGTAGCTGTATTAGTTTTGGTAGTTAGGTTTAATTTGTTTGTGTTATGATGCACGACCAAATTTTGGCGCCATTGCCGGGGAATTGTTATTAAAGTTTAATTGTTTCCAATTAATCTTTTATTTTTTTCTTTTTCTTGTCCATAGATTTTCCGAAAATTTCCCTAGTTGATGTGTTTACAAAGTGGAAAGGACTACCTAGCTGAGATCACAGTCTACGAAAATCCAATTTCAGAAATCTCAAGCAATACGAGTTCATATTCTTCAATGGCAGAAAAAGACGATGGGAATGGACATAATGGTAGAGGAATAATAGTTGCCCCAAGGAATATTATTCCCGCAGGTAATAATGGTGCCAATAGAGTTAATGTTGCTAACCAAGGTAATGGTGCTAATGGAGATAACAATGATATGAACACTATTAAGGAATTAACTGCACCTGCATTTACTGATCATCCTTTGGGTATTGATATTCCTGATTTTGATGAGAATTTTATATTGCACACTGGTTTTCTTCAATTATTACCTGTTTTTAGTGGAATGCCTAGAGATGATCCACATGAACATCTCAAAGATTTTCATGTTATTTGTGCTACATTGAAACAAGGTGGAACCATAGAAAAGGTGATGAAGTTAAGTGCTTTTCCATTTAGTCTACAAGATCTTGCTAGAGACTGGTTATAGCAATTGCCTCCTCGATCTATTATTAGTTGGGAAACTATGAAGCGAACTTTTCTTGAAAAATATTTTCCAGCCTCTAAAGTTTTATCTATTAAGAAAGATATTATGGGTATTAGATAGGGTAATGATGAAAAGTTTCATGAGTATTGGTTCAGGTTTAAAAAGTTAACAATTTTTTTCATGACAATTAGATATCAGAAGCCTACCTAATGCAGCATTTTTATGAAGGACTAAATGATATGGACAGGGTGATGATAGATGCAGCTAGCCAAGGATCACTCTAGGAAATATATCCAATAGATGCTTGACAATTGTTCAACAAGCTTACATATTCTGTTCGAGCAACAGTAATAAGGAACAGTATTCCAAGGAAGGATGGAGAAGTCACTTCTACATATGCAAAGCTAGATAAGATCAATAATTTATTTGAAAAGTTTTAAACTATGAACACTAGCACACATGCACCTGTCATGCACCTGTCAATACTTGCAATATTTGTTGTAGTTATGAACATGTTATAGCTCTTTGTCCTTTTAATGTTGAAGATGCTAGTGTCAATGCTGCGGGAAATTTCTTCAGCCCGCAAAGGAAGTATAATCCCTATTCAAACACTTGCAATGAAGGTTGGAGAGATCATCCAAATTTCCGATGGAATTAAGGAGGAAATTCAGCTAAAAAGAGAAAAAAAAGAAAACCAACCTTGGAGAAATCCTCCCGGTTTTTACCACGTCAATCCCCAAAATGATCCCAATCCTTCACAATCTACCGCACCAATCCTTCTTTGGAAGAGGTGATGAAAGCCTTGATCGCAAATACCATGTCGTTCCAGAAAAACACTCAAACTAGCATTCAAAGCCTCGACAAACAAATGGGACAACTTGCCTTCGAAGTAAATCAGCTCAAATCCCAATTATCTAAGAGCCTACCTTCACAACCCATTAATCCTCTTGAGAATGCTAATGCCATAGCTTAATTAGTGGTAAGGAATTGCAAGATCCTCCATCGAAGCAAAGGGCAATTGAAGAAGAAGAGCTGATTGTTGTAGAGAAACCATCTCATGATTCTTCTCCAAAGGAAGAAGAGAAAAAGGGAGAAACTCAAACCATTAAGGTACGTCCCCCTTTTCCTTCACGTCTTGTGGGAAATAAGAAAGAGGAAATGGAAAAGGATATTCTTGAAACATTCCGCAAGGTAGAAGTCAACATCCCACTCTTAGATGCAATCAAGGAAATTCCAAGGTATGTGAAGTTTTTGAAGGAATTGTGCACAAAAAAGAAAAAACTAAGAAGGGATGGAAAGGTAAGTTTGGGTGAGAATGTTTCAGCAGTGCTTAAAAAGAAACCCCCTCAAAAGCAAAAGATCCAAGTATGTTTACTATTCCATGCACAATGGGCAATGTTTGTATAGCAGGATGCATGCTAGATCTAAGAGCATCAATAAATTTCATGCCTTTGTTTGTCTACTCTACTCTTAATCTTAAACCTTTAAAGGATACTAGAGTAGTCATTCAACTTGTCGATAGATCTTGTGCATATCTTGAAGGAGCTATTGAAGATGTTTTGGTTAAAATAAATAACTTAGTTTTTAATGCAGATTTTTATGTCCTAAAAATGGAGGAAGGTAATAATTTCTCTTCTACTCATTCTCCGATTCTTTTAGGAAGACCATTCTTGAAAACTGGGAAACTATGATAAATATGCATGATGGAACTTTATCTAGGGAATTTGATGGTGAGAAAATCTTTTTCAATATCTTTGATGCCATGAAATACCATTCTGATGACTGCTCTATGTCTATGATAGATATTGTAGGTCCTTTTGTTGATAAGATGCATGAGCTATCTGGTTCTGAATTAATGCATGCCAATCTTACTCATTGCATTGATAAAGAAAACAAGGATGCATTATCTTTGAATGTGGACCAAGACATAATTGACACTGTGGATGACTTGTCTACATGTGCGATTTGTAATCTTAAGCTTAAATTACTTATCTCTAAAGATACTAAGGGAATTAAGTGAATTAGTCAATCTACATGTATGCATCATATTTTGTTGGAAGATGAAGCTAAACCTCACAAGGATGCACAGAGAAGATTGAATCCACCTATGTTAGAGGCTATTAAGAAAGAAGTAATAAAGCTTCTTGATGCAGGTTAAATGGAGGCATAACGTCAAGCCAAACAACGTTAACCAAAGGTGCTTTTGGGAGGCAACCCAAGAATAAGTTTTCTAGTTTTATTTCCTTTTTTTTTTTTCATTTAGTAGTTATATATTTATTTTTATATGTTTAGGATGTAACCACATTTCAAATTTTTAGGAAATAATCAAAACGGAACAAAAACGGAAGAAAATGGAAGCTTTGCACAGGAAGTACTGAACAATGCCATCCAGCATCAGACAGAGAGCCGAATGACCCTCCGGATGCTCTTTGGAATTTTTTAAAAAAGGACTGTGCAACCTTTTGGAGCCGGAAATCAAGCCAGATGAACCATCGGATGCTCTCTGGAATTTTTCCAAATGGATTGTGAGGCCATCCGGAGCCAAACAAAAACCCAACCGGAGTCGGACAAACCAAAAGAACCTGATTTTTAAGTTCCTTTTCTTTTCTTTTCTTTCATTCTTTCCTTCTCAAATTCAAATTCCTCCCTCTCTCTCTTAACAAAACCAAAACCCTAACCCTCTAAATCTCTCAATCCTTCATCGAATCAAAAAATAAACACCATCCAAAATCCTTCCCTTCTTCCATTAACTTCACCCCCCATCATCAATCTTCACTTTTCTTTCTCTCTCTTCACCATTCTCACACCCATTCTCCCACCAAAACCTCACATCCGAATTTCACATTGGGAGTGCTTGTTGATTCAACCAATTGCAAAGGAAGTTTGGTAAATTTGTTCTTTAACCCTCTTTTCTATTTGTTCTATTGGTTTTTGTTAGTTTGTCATTGCATTGCATTTTATTGTGGTTTTTGTAGTCGAATGGGCATTTGTGATTGGAGATTGTTGTGTTGAACTTGTGATAGATTAATTGACATTGCATTATCCTAGTTTTCTTGTGTTATAGGGAGCTCAAAATTGTTGTTAAGTTCACTTAATTCTTGAAAAAATTTAAGTGCACACCAAGTGTTTGTGCCTAGGAGAGAAAAGAGGTCTAAACCATTTAGAAGAGAAGCATCTCCACAACGACCACCACCCCTATATGATCACACACGTTTACTTCTTTAGATAATCGAACATGGCTAGAAGAACAAGCAAATCATTCTTGGATTTTTGAACATACAATTGTTGAACCCCTAGACGTGTAACTTGGAATCACATCTAGCTTACATGTTACTGGTTGGGAATCTATTATTCATCAATTTAGTGGAAGAATTTTATGCTAATATTTCTAATAAATTTGCTAATGACTTGGACACCATTGACACTTATGCTAGGGGCATTCATATTCATATTAATAGAGAATTTCTTGCTCAAACTTTTCATCTCCCGAATCTTGGTCATTATCCATTCCATAATAATGGGAAATTGTCAACGGATGAGGAGTCTAATTTTCACACTACCAGACATGATTTAGGACTAGTTTATTACCCAGTAGGTAAGGAATGACAACGCACAACACTTCTTGTTAAACAATTAGATGGGAACCATCGCATCCTCACTTACTTACTTAACCATAATGTTTTTCCAAAAGCTTCCTCTTTGAATGAGTTGCATTTCTTGGATGTCTAAATTCTTTATCGCATGAAAAATGGATTAGGAAATATTCTTGACATCTCTTTACCTGCGATCTTAATTCATAACATGCGTCAGATTGGTCATAGTACTCCAGGAGTTAATAAGGCTTTTTGCTATCTATTGTTATTAACCACTATTTTTCAAGCCTTCCGTATACTTCTTGAGAAGTTTACAGGTATTAAATCTAATGCCATTATCAATAGAACCACTATGAAGAATGTATTCTTATGGTAGTGACTGTATATGGCATCATCAGAGCCATTCTTTCTTACACCCTCAAGAGGAGCAACTCCAAGAGGAAGAAGAAATTGAAGCCATGGAACAAGGAAGACATCCACAAGACGTCCCTTCCTCTTCCACAGAACCATCCTCTTCTAGGCCACCCCAATCCACAAGAGCCATGTTACGTCAAGTCCTAGCCAATCAAGAAGCCATGCAATCCCAATTTGCACAACTTGGGATTCAACTCAATCATCGGCTTGACGTTCAGGATGCTTGCCTAGATTCCTACTAGGAGCTTCTTTGTGAGCTGTCTTGTAGGGGGTGACTATATCTCCTCCCTCTTGTTAGTTTTCTTTTTCTTGTGTGTCTTTAGTGTCAATGATTACAATGCCAACATTAAGTGTCAGAGTGTGTCGGAGTGTTGTCTTTTATATGTTTATGTGTTGTTGCATTTTTTATTCTTTATTCTCTTTTATGTGGCCAATGATATAATTATTAATCTTTGAATTTGGATATGAGATAGTTGAAACCTTTTGTGTGTGATATTATTTGAACTTCTCTTTCATTCTACAATCCCAAATATCTTTTTGAACTAAATTTCACACGACTTTACTAGTCGAAGCTTGAAAACTTGATTTTGAATCTTGCATAACCTTTTAAAAACAGTTTTTCTCATAAACAATATTCATGAGCCTTTTTATGCTAAAGAGAAGGATTGATTAAAAGAATTGTCTAGATTTTGAATTTCACTTTTAGCCTTAATTTTTGTCGCTCTAGAACTTGCCTTTACACATGCTTGAGGCGAGATCAATAAAGACGTGGTTAACTCGGGGATGACATAAGGCCTTCTTTGACTCGTTTGTGCCTTTCTTTAAGCCTACCCTTTTACATTACATCCCTTGGTTCTTATTTGAGCCTAAATGAGAATAGTTTTCTAACTATTCTGTTTCTCTGATTTTAGACCTTGTTATTTATTCTTCTACCCGATGTTTTAAATGTTTTTAAGAGAATAGAGGCCTTGTTTCTTTGAACTCCCTTTTTTCTTTTGAATTAAATGTTTCATGAAGGGTTGAAGGTGAAATAAGGATATGAGGAAGGTGATGAATGAGAGATAAAAAAAAGAGAGAAGAAAAGAGAAAAGGGAAAGTGCTTTGATGTGTATAAAAAAATATATAAAGTATGAAAAAAAAAAATGCTCTATTATAAAAAGAAAGGAAGGAAGAGCAATAAAAGGAGTTGGTGAAAGAAGGAGATTATTGATTCAATTTGATATTTGTGATATGACTTTTGGCCTTAAATTTTGAACTTATCTATTCTCTCATATAATAAATTTGCTTATTCTTATTCTTCATTTGTAGCCAATTCCATAAGCCTAACATTACACGCCAAAAGTCCTATTTGACCCGAGTGGACCTATTTCTATCATTAGTGGAGAGTGTATGGATTGACAAGTTTATGGTTGTGATTTCTTCTTTAAAGGCTTTTTGTGTTATTCTTTATTAAGATAGTTTGATTGATTAGCTTTATCTTTGGTTTGAATTAAATGATTTTTTTCTCAAAACTGGAAGATTAAAAGAATTTTGGTTATGTTGGATAAAGACTTAAGTATATCTTGCCTAATTATGGGAAGTTCTCACGCACTTTATGCACTTGTTTTAATGGGATTTGTGGTTTGGTTAAGAAGGGACAGTAATTGACTACATATTTTGGTTTCATGTCTTGTGGTTGATTTGAAGATGACAATATGAGGCATTGTGTTGTTTTGTTGCTGTTGTTGTTGGGGATTAAATACAATTTTGCTTGAGGAGAAGCAAAACTCCAAGTGTGGAGGAATGATTTCTACATAATTATGCTATGTTTTATATCCATTTTATGTCGTTATCTTATGTAACTTATTTTAATTATGTCATTTTAGATTGTTTTTACTTCCCTATGCTTGATTTTTATTTGTAGGAACATTCGGTTGAAAAAAGCTCAAGAATTACCAAGTTGAACGGACCAACGAGTGCACACTAGAAGCCATCTGGAACTAGATAAAGCGTCAGACGCTGCACTTGATCCTCTTGAGAAAATTGTTTAGATTTTGGAAAACAAGGCATCCGGCCCCAAACGGCCCTAGCCTGGTTGACCACGACGAAGACTTTCTGTTTTATTAAGATTTGATTATTTTTTGTAAACTACTTCTTGTTGTATTAGGTTTCTATTTTATTATCAAAATCCTTTTAGGTTATTACTTATTTTAAGGAGTCTCTACTCCTATAAATAGGTTCCTTTTCATAGTATTAGATACATAACTCAAGATTGATATCCTAAGGACTTCCAAAGACAAAGGGCAGATTTTCTCTTTCACTTTTCTTATGTATTTTTCGATTTTATTAATCATGTCTTGTGAGTAGTCCTCTTTTGATAACAAGAACATGAGGTCGGTTATTTTGATATGAGGTTATGAGATTTGGTTTGTTTTTCTTATAAATATTTGATCTTTATTATTAAGTATTTTTGCAATTCTTGTTCTCATCTTATTAATTATGTTTATTGATTTAGCATAATCACCTACATTAATTAGCATGATTATACTGCTAGGGTTTAAATATTATCGCTAAGATTAATAAATCTGTAGGTAGCAACTATTGTTTTAATTTGGTTTGGCTAACAACTTTATTTGGCAATAGAGAATTGTATGAATCAAATTGCATGAATTAAAGCTACTTTGTTTATGTAATTTGACATTAGTGATGCCTTCGTGCTTATGCAATTTAATTGATTAGATTTATAGTTCACTACAATGTAAGTTTAATTGATTAAATTAGGAATTTTATTTCTCGCTACGATAAGTGAATCTATTTAAAGGATAGGAATTTGGGAGCTAAGACAAATTCTAAAATCAACTACTTAATTATATTATTTGATCAATGATTGACCCTATAGCAATTGACCTACGGATTGATTCTCGTTAACAGCTTTCTAATCTATATTCTCCTTTCTAAATTAACTTTTAAAATATTTTATCTGATTTTATTTAATAAACTCTCTCAAAAATTCCCCTCTTTTGTTACTTATTAATTGGTTTTTATTAAAGTGAAATTCAATTCTTTATGGGTTCGACCCTACTTGCCCTAACTGCATAAGTTTTGGTAGATAGGTTTAATTTGTTTGTGTTACGACGCACAGCCAGATCACGACCTCCCCTCTGCCGGAGAGCTATGGGGATTCCCCCGTCCGGCAGGGAGCTTTTCTGTATTTTCTTTTTTCTTTTTCGCTTGTCTTAACTCTCTTGTGCACTGACAACTTTTTCTCTTTTGTTTTGACAACAATGAGGACCACCTCATGGCTTCTAAAATCTACTCCTCCATGAGGTCTTGTTGGTGAAGTTAGGGGCACCACCGGTGCCTCTTCTGCTGCAGCAACTGCTGGTGCCACTGCAACCTCCCCAACTCTCACTACCCAGGCCCAAATTAATATTCCCCAACCACGGGGAAAAAAAGTCACTATGGCTGACAAAACCCGGACTGCTTTGAAGCGGAGTGTTGAGGTTGCCACTTTGAGGGCCTCCGAACGGCCTATGAAGATCTCGATCTCCTCTTCCTACCCTTCTTCTCAGTCCCCTGCTTCTGAGAATGGAGCTCCTCTGGAAAGGGGAAGGTTCCAGCAACCTCAAGGTCAATGCTGGAGTTCCACAGCTGCGAGAAGGTTGCCAACACATTAAAGAGGCTAGGGACTGCTTCCCTGGCTACCCATGTTGCTGAGGAGACTGCGAGGTAGGTCCCTGACCATGCAATGGAGTCCTCGGACTCTCTTTTCCGATGGCCACACTCCCAATCATTCTTGATGGAGTGCGCCCTAACGGTTGATCAGGAAATATCCTGGCAACTCACTGACGGGGAGCTTGCCACATTCTCCACCTTCCTCCACACTGCAGTAAGCATTCTCAACTTTCTTTATTTTTGTAGCTGATTTGTTTCAACTTATCTTTAGTATTGACCTCCTTTTTCCTGGGTTGCAGAATCATGTCTTTCTTGGTAAACAACTAAGGAGACTGGAGAAAAGAGATAAGAAGGATCAGGAGTTCACCACCCCGATCACGGAGCTTCAAGATGAGAAGGCCCTGAAGGGAAGGCCACAAACAGACCTCCTCCAGGCATCGATCGGAGGGAGTCTAGAGAGGGTACAAACATTACCATTTTCAACTTTTCTGATAGAAGATCGGAATTTGTAGTCACCAGCAAAAGTCTCCAACTTTTGCCTCTATTGTCACACGAACGTCTGCTTCTAGTGCACGTCTCACGAACACAGCAACGGGACAAACACGATTGAACTGCTAGATTCA
>JAOXNR010053046.1:0-15042 GCA_028571225.1 Parsonsia alboflavescens
AAAAAGAAAAAAGAAAAATAACAAAATCAGACAAGGAAAGCCAAATACTTGCAGAATTAGAGAGATGGTCAGGAACGGTTATGGAATCTTAAATTTCTCTAGAAATTCAATACAAAATTGGAGATAGGAACAAGTACCAGATTTTTGCATATTTGGTAGTAGAAGGGAAGAGGGAATAGAAGAAGAGCAGTTGAATGAGGTGAAATGAAACGCTGATGAGGAGGGTAGAGTGAAAAGACAAATGACGATTGGTAAATATTTTCAACTTTTACCCAGGCATGTGATAGACATCATTGCAACGTTTCTTTTCATATACATGCTCTTTAGGAGCACAAGCAGCAATTAGAGATATTTATTATACCACATCAATTATTGATCAACAATTTGCATTTCCACATGTCTCACTCCGTGCGCGTACAAATAATACACTGAAGTATTTAACGTTTTGTTCAAATTTTTGGATATGCTTATAGTGTAAAAATACACTAAGTGCATTTTATTTATTTATTTATTTATTCTGTAGAGATGTTTACAGTGTTTAAATACACTAAATCTTTTTTGTTTACTTATTTATTTATTTTGTAGAGATGCTTATAGTGTATAAATACACTAAATCTCTTTTATTTTATTTTATTTATTTAGGTTTTAGAAATGCTTATAATATATAAATACACAAATCCTATTTAGTTTGTAGGTATTAGTTCAATATTTAATAGAATAAGGATTTACCAATTACAATATAACAAGACTCTATAACTTATCTTATATGGGATTGAACACGGATAGCTGGATAGTCTATAGAATGGTTCACAAATCAGATTAACAGGTATCTTCTCTCTCTCTCTCTCTTCTGCACTTTTGCATTTTCTCTCTCAATATCTGACCTTAGCATTGGAGCAGGATATTGGGAGATATCCCCTCCCATGAGATTTCATTCCTTGCAGGTTTTCTAGAAGGCTCACATGGTGATCTAGTCAGAGTCCGACCTAACCCCCATTAATAGAATTTCGACTACATTCGCTTCAGTTTAATAGAAAACCATCGCTAAGATTTACATAAACAAAACGACATCGTCAAAATTAAAAACTTGGGGATTTTTGTCATAACAGCGATTAACAAAACCGTTGCAAAGTTAATGTTAATTTAAAACTCACATCATAGTCGTTAGCATAATGGCCAATAGATTAAAATCAAAATATAAACATAATATCTATATTAATATATAAAAGAAGGATTTGAGAGGCTAACAAGTGTTATCGTTTAAAAGATTATTCATGTTCATTTTTTGAATATTTTTAGGACTAAGTTTAAATATATCCAAATCATTTACTTTTTCTCACTCGCAAAGAGAAAGAACAAATAGGTTAATTTTACATTATTTTTTTTACTTATCTTGCATAGTCCATACATTTAGTCAAAAAAACAAAAAAGGGGTTTTCTAATCATTCATGAGAAACTTTTCTCTTGCCAATTATTGGGGGCAAGATGAGGTTTTGTGTTTTCTAGAATATTTGTGCAATATTCTTTACTGCACAAATAAAAAATTTATACATATTTTAAATTATTTTTTAAATATATTTTATATACTAAACTTCAAAATTATAAATAAAAACCTATGTTCAAATATTATCTTTCATGGCATTTGTAAGTTTTTTTTTATTGATATTGTAAGCATGTCACACAATTATTAGAAGATTTGGAATCGTAATAAGAGAATGGAAAGAAATGTTATTGATTAATAATTACTATGCCACCAATCATCCACCAAGTATTTATCAGAACATTTACTGTCATCAACATTCTATAATAGATCCCTTACTATTATAACGAATTTAATAAGTTTTTCATTTCTATTTTAATTTCTTAAATTCTTAAACATTTTATGGACTATTATTAGTTGACTCCTTTCAATTAACTGAATTCTGTCTCAAATTAAATTCAGAGAAATTGAAAAAATTATTACATCACATAGAGGACAAATATATAAAAATTAAATTTGTACGAAAATTGTGTATTCAAATTTCAACATGTAAATACACATAATTAAGTATAGTCCATTCAAATAGAATATATTAATATACTTTATAATGTTCTCTTTCCAAAATTTAATGCCTGTTTTAAATTCATAAAAGATCAAAGGGTGATTAATTTATATTGCACGTATTACTTTTTCAATATATATTGTTGGAACCTACTTTAGTAATGAATGAGAACTGTTCAGGCAAGAGTTACGTTTCAAGAGTTATGTTTTTTAATTTCACGAAAATTTCTTATAAAAAAGCTCTCTGCATCTTTATGAAAGATATACATAAAATAAAAACTCTTTGCATCTTCTTCTTTTGAATTTGTGCGATTTTCCAGAACTGTGTTCGAAGGTCTCCATTCAAAGTTTTGTACCAACTTAGAGAGATAGATCCGTTCTATCTCAGGAAACTCTTGTTCTTTTAATCTGATACGTTGTGGGATTACAATTTTGTGTTAAGGACACTATGTGAATTCAATGGGCTCGGGTTATTTTATCTGCAAACAGATTCTTCTGTTTGTGTTCTATATTTTCATTTCTGTTATGTTTTTTTCTAGTTTCTGTCATTTATTGGGCATTACAATCTTAAGACAAAATTGTTTAAACAACACAATATATACAGTACAGAATAGAAAATCAGAAATAACAACATTAAAGGACACGGTATATATTTAAGACCGGAAATAGTGAAAAATACCGTATTTACAAAATTGTTTCCATCGCCTGCTGTGTTCCTTTTCTGTTAATATATTAATATACTGTCCTTTTATGTTGTAATATATTTAATATATTAATTTATGTTTTTGTCTTAAAAATGAGCACAATGGCTAACATACACAGTGATTATGTAAGAACTTAGAAATAACATAATGTTAACGTAGGCAAAAACATTAGTTAATCATTATGTGATGTCAGAAGAGAAAATTAGAAAATAGACAGAAAATAATCAGTAAAGATCAATAATCAGTTTTTTGTGATTATTTATAAATAATAATAATCAGTTTATTGTGATCTCCTAAAATATTTTAATAGAATATAATAGTACTATTTATTAATATTTAGAATATATATTCTGTTATATATTTAACAGTATAACAATATCTTATCTGTTTATTAATATTTATACTGTTTATTGTTTAGAATCTTGCCATCTTTTTTAAGGAAATTATTTCAGTATTCTGATTTTGTCTTAAATATATCTATATTTTTGTTTAAGACAGTTTGTTACATTTTTTTAGTAATTTACGTATTTTTGTTCTTTTTGTGTAATCCGAAATGATTTCTACATCTATGACTCTTGTTGGTACTATGACTCCGGTCGATACTGTACTAATGCAAGGAGAAAAGTTAGAAAAGTTCAGTGGGGTTGATTTTAAGAGATGGCAGAATCAGAAACTGTTTTATCTCACGACACTGGGTTTGGCGAGGTTTCTGAAGGAAACATGTCTAGTTTTAGAAGATGGAGAGTCAGGTAAAGAAAAGGTTGTTGCTACAGATACTTGGAAGAATTATGATTTTCTGGCATGCAACTACATCCTCAATGGTCTTGACAATACCTTGTATAATGTGTATATTTCCAAGTTCACTGCCAATGAAATGTGGGAAAGTATGGACAAGAAGTACAAGACCGTAGATGTTGGCATGAACAAATTCATAGTTGGCAGATTTCTTGATTTCAAGATGGTGGAATCTAAGACAGTTATTAGTCAAGTTCAAGAACTTCAAGTCATTATGCATATCATTCATTCTGAAGGGATGTCAGTAAGCGAGTCCTTTCAAGTTGCTGCTTTCATTGAGAAGTTACCACCTTCTCGGAAAGAGAGCAAGAGCTATCTCAAGCACAAACGCAAGGAGTTATCTCTTGAGGACTTGATCACTAGGTTAAGGATTGAGGAAGATAACAGTAAGTTTGATAAGAAACTTGACAGTAAAGGCAACTTTGAAGCTTCTACGGCGAATGTTATGGAGGAAGGCTCCAAGAAGACTAATAAGAAGCTCAAGAAAGAGGGAGAAAGTTCCACCCAGGGCCAGAAAAGGTTCCAGGGAAAGTGTTACAACTGTGGCAAGCCCGGACATCGTGCAAAAGACTACAGGGCTATGAAACAGAAGAAGACACTAGCAAATGTGGTGGAAGAAATTGCTAGTGGAGTTGATGACATCAACTTAGTTGTTATGATTTCTGAATGTAATCTGGTTGGAAATCCCAAGGAATGGTGGGTTGATACCGGAGCAACATGCCATGTGTGTGCCAATAGGTCAATGTTCTCATCTTACTCGTCTGTGGGGGATGAAGAAAAGCTTTACATGGGAAACTCCTCTATTTCAAAGGTGGCAGGAGTTGACAAAGTTGTTTTGAAGATGACCTTGAGAAAGTTGGTGACCCTGACTAATATGCTTCATGTGCCCGACAACTACAAGAACTTGGTGTCCGGTTCACTCCTTAGCAAGAATGACTTCAAACTAGTCTTTGTTTCTGATAAGTTTATTCTGTCTAAGAACAAGATGCTCATAGGAAATGGCTATCTTAGCTTTTCAAGATGAACGTGATGACTATTGTTACCAAGAATGCTATTAATGAAAATGCATCTACTTCTACTTATTTGATTGAGTCATCTTATTTATGGCATGCTAGATTAGAACATGTTAATTATAAATCCATAAAGAAACTTATGAATATGGATTTGGTACCTAAATTTGATTGTAATAAAGAAAAATGTCAAGTATGCATTAAGTCTAACTATGCCAAACTTCCTTTTAATTCAATCGAGAAAAGGATTACCGAACCTTTGGCTTTGATCCATACTGATATTGGTGATATAAAAAGTACTCCGTCAAGAGGAGGAAAACTTTATTATATCACGTTTATCGATGATTGCACAAGATGTTGTTATCTTTACTTAGTAGTTAGTAGTAAAGATGAAGCAATTAATGCATTCAAGTATTATAAATCTGAGGTTGAGACTTAATTAAATAAAAAGATCAAAATAATACGAAGTGATAGAGAAGGAGAGTATGAGTTTCCTTTCGAGGAAATTTGTTCCGTGTTTGGTATAATACATCAAGTTACACCTCCTTATACACCACAATCAAATGGTGTAGCCTAGAGGAAAAACCGGTCTCTAAAGGATACAATGAATGCTTTGTTAAATAGTTCCGGTTTACCTCAGAGTTTGTGGAGGGAAGCTATTTTATTAGCTAATTTTATTTTCAATAGAGTACCTCACAAAACACAGCAAATTCCCTACAAAAAATGGAAAGGTCAAAAGCTTAATTTGAAATATCTTAAAGTGTGGGGGAGTTTGGCCAAGGTTGTGGTTCCTAAACCTAAAAAGGTGAAAGTTGGATCGAAAACCGTGGATTGTGTTTTTATTGGATATGCATTTAATAGTAACGCATATCAGTTTCTAGTACATAAATTCGAGATTTCAGATATACATGTTATTGCGGTTTTAGAATCAAGGGATGCTATATTCTTTGAGGATATTTCCGTATAACAAAGTATATGAATCAGTGGATAAGAGACCTCGAGAAACTACACCACGAAGCAATCCTATAGAAGATGAACCTAGGTGTAGTAAAAGGCAAAGGACGTCTATGTCTTTTGGGCTTGATTTTCTAACTTATTTGTCAGAAAATGAATCTCGAACTTACAACGAGGCTGTGACTTCTCCTGAAGCTCCTTTTTGGAAGGAAGCTATCAATAGTGAACCTGATTCCATTCTGTCTAATCATACTTGGGAATTGGTTGATTTATCTCCGGGTAGTAAACCCTTACAATGTAAGTGGATTTTCAAAAAGAAAATGAAGGTAGATGGTACTATTGATAAATACAAAGCAAGGCTTGTAGTAAAAGGCTATAGGTAACATGAAGGTCTAGACTACGTTGACACTTATTCGCTTGTTACTAGAATTACTTCCATAAGGATGTTAATCGCTATAATAGCTTTGTATGGGTTAGAAATACATCAAATGGATGTTAAAACTGCTTTTTTAAATGGAAACTTGGAAGAAGAAATTTATCTGGAACAACCTGAAGGGTTTATAGCTCTTGGAGAAGAAAAGAAAATATGTCGTCTAGTTAAGTCATTATATGGCCTAAAACAAGCACCAAAACAATGGCATGCAAAATTTGATCAAGCTATGCTATCGAATGGTTTTAAATATAATGAATGTGATAAATGTGTATATGTTAAGCACATTCGTGATAGTTTTGTTATTTTGTGTTTGTATGTAGATGATATGCTTATTGTGGGCAATAGTAGTGAAATTGTCAAGACTACTAAACAAATGCTTGCAAGTAAATTTGAGATGAAAGATATGGGAGTCGCGAATGTGATCTTAGGAGTTAAAATCAAAAGAACATCCAAAGGGATTGCTTTATCACAATCTCATTATATTGAAAAGATTCTTGACAAGTGCAAGAATCTGGGTATTTCATCAGTAAAAACCCCGATAGATGTTAATCTACATTTTGCTAAAAATACTGATGAAGGAAAGAATCAAAAGGAGTACACAAGTGTGTCAGGCAGTTTAATGTATGTCACGAACTGCACTAGATTGACATAGCTTGTGCGGTAAGTAAACTTAGTAGGTTTACGGCAAATCCAAATAAAAATCATTGGAGAGCTATGTACCATGTACTACGTTATTTGAAGCATACTCAGAAATACGTTTTGCATTATACTAAATATCCTGCAGTACTTGTAGGATATAGTGATGCAAATTGGATTACCAGTTCACACGATACAAAATCAATGAGTGGTTATGTGTTTACACTTGATAGTAGAGTAGTGTCTTTGAAATCATTCAAACAAACATGTATTGCACATTCCACCATGGAAGCAGAATTTATTGCTTTTGACAAAGCCGATGAAGAAGCAGAATGGCTTCAGAATTTTTTGGAAGATATTCCTAGCTGGCCTAAGGTAGTACTAGGTGTGTGTATACACTGTGACAGTTTAGTAGCTATAGGTAGAGCAAGGAATGCCATGCATAATGGTAAGTCTCGACATATATGCCGAAGATACGATACTATTAGACAACTACTTTCTAGTGGGATTATCACAATAGACTTTGTGAAATCGAAAGAAAACATTGCGCATCCATTAACTAAAGGTTTAACTGGAGAGGCAGTTGAAAAACTTCAAGAGGAACGGGGCTAAGGCCTTTATGAGTCACTGTAGTGGAACCCTACCCAATTGACTGGAGATCCCAAGATCTAGGTTGAAAAGGAAAATGAAGTTATTGGTTGACCGTTAGAAGTATTGTTAAACTCTTATCTATTACTGTCACAACAATACAAAATTGGCAGGCTAACTTAAGACTTTTAATGATTTTGAATTGGTTAAAGTGAATTCAGAAATCACCTATGCGAGTGGAAGTGTGGCCGCTTATGTGAAAATTGACAAGGCCGGTTCTCTAAAGCACTTGTGAAACCAGGCGGTGTTCATGGCCGGAAAGAACACAATAGTGAGAACCAATCATGGAAAGAGAAAATTGTGTGTTTCTTCTTGTCTAGACTTGCATTAAAGTTGACGGTTCAAAGACATTGTTTTACAGATTAGCTATGAGTCCGATAAGTCTCACTATGGCTGGTTCAAAGTTTCGGCTATCTAACTAGATGTAATTAATTCTCGTAAAATAATCACACAATGTATTTTCAAACATACATACACAAGCCTATGGAGACATCTAAAGTTCTCATTCATGTGGGGGATTGTTGGAATCTACGTTAGTAATGAATGAGAACTGTTCAGGCAAGAGTTACGTTTCAAGAGTTATGTTTTTTCATTTCAAACTCAAAAGTTGCAGCAGTTTTTCAAGAGTTATATTTTTTCGTTTCACAAAAATTTTCTATAAACAACTTTCTGCATCTTTATGAAAGATATACATAAAATAAAAACTCTCTGCATCTTCTTTTTTCTGAATTTGTGTGATTTTCCAGAACAATATTCGAAGGTCTCCATTCAAAGTTTTGTACTAACTTAGAGAGATAAACTCGTTCTATCCTAGAACACTCTTGTTTTTGTAATCTGATATGTTGTGGGGGAACAATTTTTTCTTAAGGACACTGTGTGAATTTAGTGAGCTCGGATTATTTATCTGCAAACAGGTTCTTCTGTTTGCATTCTATAGTTTCGTTTCTGTTATGTTGTTTTCTAGTTTTTGTCATTTATTGGGAATAACATATATAATATGGTAACATGTTGATTCCATGTTAGTATTGTTCTTATACGAAGCTACAGAGAAAGCACAACAGATTTAGAATTGAACGCACAATTTTAGACTAATATTTTACTTGTGGTATATGTTACCCGTGTCATAAAGATAAAGACATTTTTGAATGTGAACCATCCAGTTATAGATAATTATCTGGCCACTAAACAACCACTACGGAATTAAAAAAAAAACAAAATGCTTGAGAGAGTATTTATAAAAGTGGAGCACATTTTTACTCAAATGAGCTTATTTTTTAAATCATGTAGCTTTTGTGTGGGTGTGAAGGAATCGAGACTATTCGTGAATGGGTTCATGAGATTAAGAGAGTTTTTAATATATATAATAATAATAATTTATTTATATATCATATAATATAATATATTTATTATATGATTTTTTATTTAAATATATATTATATTTTTTTATGAAATAATTTTTACATTATAATATACAAAGATTTTTTATATTATATTAGTAACATTAATATAATATTCTTAAATTTTAAGACATCTCTTAAAAAAAAAAAAAGACCAATTGCCGTATCTTTTTTTTTTTTTGGTTTGAAGACTAAGACAAAAAAACTTTTGAAATCTGAAAATGTTCGTCCAAACTCTAGAAGCGCATCGCATCTCAGACTAGATTCATCACTCATCTTGCCTTTGTCGGAACTGACCGTTTCCATCCAAACCAAACCCAACATCTTGCCGTCGTTACCGACTGCTATGCTATAGGTTAGTTCATATGTCCTTTGTCTTTTTTTTTTTTAGGTAAAATCTCTGGTTGGATTTGTGGAATGTGGAGTATGGTGTTGATGTGGATAGACTTGTAGAAGGATTCGTGTAGTGTTATAGTTAGAAACAGCAATTAGAGTTCTCTCTGTTCCGAGGTGTTATTTCTTCAATTGGAAGTGGGAGATTTTGGATTGGGGACCATCCTGGACATTGCTTATCAAGTGGAACCCCCGTAGCCTGCAGGCTTTTCGGTGGCTAAATCTACAAAAATTGAGCCCAATGTACTTTAAATGCCTCATTTTCTGCCTTAAAAAGTACTTATGGCCTGGATTGTCCCCGGCCACGAGTAATTTGCAATGTGCTTTTGTAGATCAAATAGCAAATGCATTCCTATTCCTTTTTTTTTTGACTTCTTAAATTATTCAATAAAAGGAAAATAAAAACTGCATAACTAATTGAGATAAGTCTATATATTGAAAATGGATGATTCTTGATTAATTGCTACATTAAACGGAAAATTGAATTTGAGGTTTGTCATTTATGGTTAGCCGATCAGGCTGAGCTCTCTTTCATTTGTTTTTCATTCCCAGGTTGAGTTCTATATACACCACTTAGCTTAATGAGCATAACTCAAATTTGCACTTGTTCAAATTACTGTAATTTCTATACAGATTTAATTGAACTCATTGGTGGAGGCTAGTTGAATATTCTTGATATCTTTTGAAGACTGTTTGATGGAAACTTTAGGTGGATCTCTTTAGCAATTCCATAATGCTAGTGAAATAAAAAAATATAAAGCGAACCACATATCCAAACTAACCATGATTTTTTCTTTTAAACTTCATTTTTTAAAAGAATTAAACTTCTTTTTTCTTTTTTTCTTTAAGTATGTCAATGTCGAGCACACCACAGGTCTCATCTAAGCCAAATGAAAATCAGTTGCAAGCTGAAATTTATTCACATATAGTAAAGGAGGCAGAGAATGTAGGTGAAAAGAAAGTTGAAAGTACCAATGATGTCTCTCTGAACCAATTGAAGAGAATAGTGTTCAAAACAACCAAGAGCAAAGCACTGGTGATGATGATAGCCACTTTGTAAAGAAGAAAAGTAGTACTTCCTCTGTTTGGCTTGAGTTTAAGGAGGAAATGTTTAATGGCTCCAAGAAAGCCCAGTGTCTTCATTGCAAAAGATACTTTAGTATAGAGCACAACAACAAGTCATTTGAGATGACACCTTGAAATTTGTCCTCTACTGAAGAGATAAAATGGAACAACAGGGGATAAATTTTCCTCCAGCTCAGTTCAAAGTTGATGTACTTGCTTCTGGTTTAGCCATTATCGATGACAGATTTGATATGATGAAAATCAGGCAGGGAATAGCTCACTAGATTTTGATGCATGAGCATCCATTTAGCATTGTTGAGGAGGCTGGCTTCAATACAATGCAGAGACGTGGAATGATTGAGTGGCAGAAGATATCTCGGAACATAATAAAAAAAATTGTGAGTTTGTTTATGAATCTGAAAAAAAAAAAAGCTGAAAGCTCAATTGAAGGGTATTCACAAAATTAGCTTGATTACTAATTTGTGGAAATCTACAAACCAGAAAATTGGATATATGGTGCTTATAGGACATTTTGTGGATGTTTAACGGTGCTTGCAAAAGCATGTTCTTAACTCTGTTCACATACCTCCACCTTATTGTGGTGTAGAAATTACTAACACTATTTACAAGTGTTTGAAAGAATGGGGAATTGAGAACAAGATCTACAAACTTTTGGTGGATAATGCATCAAGTAATGATTTCCGCAATCTGAATTTCACAGTAATCTAAAAATATTTTACAATAAAAATTAGTTTTTTTTATAAAATTTTTTATTTATAGAAAAACAATTAAAAGTTTTTATAAGGATTTTTATCTTGCTATAATTTTTTTTAAAGAATCTATATTAACTATTACTCCTTCATTCCGGAATTGAATATACATAATTTTATTTTAAGTTGATCCGAAAATAAATATTTTATTTTCTAAATTAGTTACTCCATCCTTTTCAAATCAAGAGGTAGTTGAAATTTTGTATGTCAACTAAGAAATAATTTTTATACATATTTTTAAATGCAAGTAATCTAATTCTAAAACAAGGTTTTGTGGGTTGGACCGGATTGACCAAATCGGGAACTGTGTGTTGATCGATTTGATCAGAGGTTAAAAATCGATTGTCATGGAAACTAGCCTTATTTCGTTGAACCATTTCAAACCAGTCGGATCAACCAGTGGACCAGCCGATCAGATATCAAACTGGTCGATTTTCAAGCTAAAAATTTTTGGGACTAAATTGTTAAAATTAAAAACTCAGTACACTGAATTGATAAATAAAAAAAATCAATTTCATAATTTTGCTCTAACTTCTCTTTTTCTTCATTTTTCTCTTCTTCTCATACTTCAAACCGATCGCTGTCTTCCTCGACGACGAAGCTGGTGGTTTCTGCTCTGCATTCTGCTCTCAGCGACGGCTGGTGGTTTCTGTTTTTCCAGTTCTGCTCTCGGCGACGGCAGCTGGTGGTTTCTGCTCATCTCGTTTCTGGTCAACAACAGCTGGTCATCATCAGGTAAACTATGATTTAGACTACTGATATATGAGGAATCCTTTTTCTCTGAGACTGCTTTATTCCTTTTTGTTCATTATAGATATGCTGGGGTGGTGCTGTTGTGGAGTCCCAAAGACAGCTTTTCTTTACCGTTAGAAATTCCTGCTATCCCATTTAGATAAATCTCAATATGGAACAAAAGGCACAAACCTCTACTTCTGTTGCACAGTAGAGATCAGGCATGGATATTTCCAATTTGAAAGTTACAGTTAGATTCCTGAAAGTTACAGTTAGATTCCTTTCCAATTGAATTCATGATCTTTAAATGTATAGGTGGCATCCCCTGCTTGCACTGTTCAATAATATTTCCCTAGTTAATTGTAATAAATGCTTTGAGGTGCTGTTGCTTGTTTATGAATTTCAAAATTAAATAAACTCCAA
The DNA here is from genome assembly GCA_028571225.1 of Parsonsia alboflavescens. Taxonomy (NCBI): domain Eukaryota; kingdom Viridiplantae; phylum Streptophyta; class Magnoliopsida; order Gentianales; family Apocynaceae; genus Parsonsia; species Parsonsia alboflavescens. The sequence continues at coordinate 12,002 of JAOXNR010053046.1, forward strand.
TAGACATATTATTCCATTTTATTCCAGGAAAACTAAAAGTGCAAACAAGCATCAGAACATGTCAATGCCTCTAGTAATAATTTTATTCATTATTCCTTTTTGTAATAAAATTTCTAACTGTTAAATTAAAATTTTCTTTTATAGATCATTGAAAATGAAATCATTTTCAAAAGATAGCTCGACACCTTAATCAACACCTGAACCTCAAGCATCTATTCCATCTGATCAAGCCTCTATCGGGAGTGGGAGAGGTAAATCTGATATTACTTGAAATCATGTAAATCAAGGTGTTGTTGATGGAAAGAATGTCTTAACTTGTTTGTATTGTGGGTTTAATGGTAAAGTTGGTGGCATTTATAGGATGAAACAATATTTAGCTGGAAAAAAAGGACAAGTTAAGTCTTGTTTAAAGGTTCCACTTGATGTTAAATTTCAAATGATGAGTTCTCTTTATGATATTGTTAAAAAGAAAAAAGAGGCTATAGAGAAGTACGATTCCGAGAACCTTTATGGACCTAATGTTGCAAACTTTGAAGGGAATGATAATGATGTAGAAGAAATACCCCGTGCAAATGTTACTACATCTAATACCAAATTGAAACTTAGTGCATCTCAATCAGGAAAAGGGAAAGGAAAGGGTTTAGGAGGGCAAATAGATAACTTTTTTGCTCCAAAAACAGGCCTAGGATCTCAACCAACTTTAAAAAGTGTGCTTGCAAGTAAAGACGCTGTTCATAGAACACAAATGGAAGTTGCAAGGTTCTTTTATGATGCTTATTTGCCTCTTAATGCTTCCAATTCCATCCACTTTCAAAAAATGTTTGATGTCGTGGCTTCTATTGGTCCTGGTTTTAAAGCTCCTACATATCATCAATTAAGAATTACTTTATTAAATGATGCAAAAACAAGAAGTGCAATTATTTGTTAATTCTATGAGAAAGGAGTGGGGAAAGGTTAGGTGTACAATAATGTGTGATGGGTGAACTGATATTAGACAAAGGACTTTAATAAACTTTCTTGTTTATTGTCCTCGTGGTACTATTTTCTTAAAATCTGTGATGCTTATGATATTGTGAAGAGTGCACAAGCTTTATTTGAGCTGTTTGAAGAAGTTATTGAATGGGTTGGTGTGGAAAATGTTTTTCATATGGTGACTGACAATGGGGTAAATTATGTGGCTGTTGGAAAATCAATTGATGACGCTTATCCTTCAATTAGTTAGTCTCCATGTGCAGCTCATTGTTTAAATTTGTAATTACATGGCATTTGTAAGTTGAGTCATGTAAAGCTTTTTGTTGAGAAAGGTTCTGCAATAACTAAGTTTGTTTATAATCATGGATTTTGGTTGAGCTGGTTAAGAAAAAGAAAGGATTGGATTGAAATTGTTCGTCCAGGTGCTACTAGGTTTGCTACCACTTTTATTACTCTTTACAATCTTCATAAACATATGCATGACTTGAGGGTTTGGTAACTTGTAAAGAGTTTTGTAATTCAAAGCTTTTTAGAGAAAAGAAAACAAGGAAGTGGTTTCAATTATTTTGGATGACAAGTTTTGGAATGATTGTCATGTTATGGTGAAAGTAGTGGAGCCTTTGATGAGGTTTTTGAGAATTGTTGATGGTGATAAAAAACAATCTTTGGGTTATCTATTTGATGGCATGCATAGACGGCGAAAGGCAATTAAAAAGATATTTCACCACAAGAAAAAGTACTACAAAGTCGATTCAAGTATCATTAAAAGGAGATGGGATATGCATTTGAAGAAAAGTATACATGCTGCAGCACATTGGTTAAACCCTTCGCTTCAATATGATCGGGATAATTTCTGTGATAAACAAATGAAAAAAGGAAAGTATAGTTGGAATAAAACACTTCAAGAAAGTGTTATTTTCAGAGATAAGCTAGATATATTTAGGTCAAGGGCAGCTCAAAAGATAATGTCAGAATTTTCACCAGGTAATATTACTTGATTGCTTCACTATATGTTTCCATTCTTTCATTTTAAATTTGTTTGTAACTCTTTTACCTTTTGTAGATGAGTGGTGGAAAATGTTTGGTTATGAAGCTCCAAATTTGAGGAATTTGGCAATTCGTATTTTGGGTCAAACAAGTAGTTCATTTGGATATGAAAGGAATTGGAGTGCATTTGAAAGAATACACACTAAAAAGAGAAATAGATTAGAACATCAAAGACTAAATGACCTTGTCTTTGTTCATTATAATTTGAGGTTGAAAAATAGGTAAATATTTACTTTTTTTTGTCATTGATTATTCTTTTAATTCTTTATTCCTTATAACTCGTCTTATGATATTTTATTTGATAATAGGTTTTTGGTTAAGGAGAAAACATTTGATTCAATTGATTATGAAAGTATATATTCCACTGACTATTGGATTTTTGAGGGCGTGGAAGATCAAATCATCAACCATTGTTGAAGAAATAGTGAAACTGATATATGAGGAGTTTGAGGAGCCAAGGTTACAAAGGAAACGTCGTCGTGAAGGTAACTAACTTCATTTCTTTGCAAAAATTTTAAATAAAATAATATACAATTTTTTATTATTCTAGTTTAAACCATTATATATCTTTTTTATTTGTAGATGAACAAGATGATGATTGTTTTGAGGTGGAAGATATTGGAGATGATATTGATTTTTCAAGCATGGATCAAATAGCACATGAGACACTAATGTTTGATGTTGAAGTTTGAATTGAAAACCCTACAATCCAAATGGGGATAATGATGGAAGTTGGCTTAGAGACCTTTGAAAATTTTTAACTTTTTTAAGTTGTAAGAATTGATAATGACTTTATCTTATAATGGTTAATGCGATGAAATTAGTAATGACTTTATCATTTTCAATTATGTGATATAGATTTGTGTATGTTTTTTACTTTATGTTGTTTGGAATTTGGATTTTAACTTGTAAGTTGTAAGTTCTAAAATTTTTCCTATCTAGGATATTTGATTTTTTTTGAAAGATGGGATCGTGACAGGTTTATTTTTATAAATACTTTATATTTATAGGTTTCTATAGTT
>JAOXNR010053047.1:0-15040 GCA_028571225.1 Parsonsia alboflavescens
TATTTATATGCAAAAGAAAAAATAGATAGATATAGAAAGATAGAATATTTAATTAGTTACAATGAGTATGACTAATTTTGTACTTGTAAATTTGTGTAAAATTAATTATAAAAAGTAATTGTGACTAAATAAATTTGAATCATATAGTGTCATTTAGACTTTTTTTTTTATATGGTATATATATATATATATAATATATTAATGGAGCTCGGAAGTGGCCACTGGGTCACCCCATACCGCAAATACGTCCGTGATCAAAACCTAAGAAGAAAAAGAGTAGGTCACCGGAGTGGGCTGTCACCCAGGGAATAGCTCCGATGACCAAGTCAATATTCTGAGAGATTAATCTTGTGTAAGTAACTCCCAAACATTGTGTCCTTGTGTATAGACTGTTTGTAATTCAATTGTATATTAAATGAAGTAAGTTACCTCTTTGATCCGGCACTTCAATTACTTCAAAGTAGGTAATTAGGATAATTGTGAGATCATATACAATCTTACCAATTGCTCTTAGAATCGTAGAGTTTCCCCAAGTTTAGATATCTTGGCATTCAAGTCTCTGGTCGAGAGCTACAAGCTCGCTAATTACCTTTGGACAAATATTGCAACCTGCCCATGGACGTCGAAGGTCTCGACTATCTCTTCTAGGAGGTCACACTAAGTGATCAAAGGCTCATGGAGGGTGTTATTAGTTGTGCACAGTTAGTCATGGCATGGAAAATGTATGAGAGGGGTTGGAGCTCACGGAGTCGAAGGACGTGGTCTAGCGAGACCTCTCTTGAGCTAATTTAGGAGGTCGGTGACCTAGGAAGTCAGTGATAGGAGGTCGCTGCCCACCTTTCCTCTTTACTCATGAGTCTAAATTTCTGGTATTCGGGTTGAGGCTTGAGCCCATTTGGGTTGACTTATCTGGGTGGTGTCCGTTTGTACCATCATTACCCTTTTTGAAACCCAGCAAGCTCGAAGGTCATGGCACCAAAATTACTATCTTTAAGTCGCGACCTCTGAAGGGTCGCATCGTTTTCTCTGTAATGGCTAGTTTTTGGAGGAGACGCTCATCCGTTTTTTACAGTCGCCTCTGTTCCTGGCATACTAAATCCTTTTCAGCAACCCAAGGTACTATTCATCTCATATAAATTAGGAGTCTTTTGAAGATTTTAGGATTTACCTAAACTCTTGTCTAGCTTTCCAGAACTTTGCTCATAGAATCTTCTCTCTGCAACACCTTCTGCTTCCTCTCTTGAATTTCTTTTCTTTCTCTATCTAGCGAGTGAAGCAGAGCCCAGAACAACTTCCTTCTTAACTCCTTAGGAATTTTAACGAGTGGGTTTTCTTTTCCTTTTACTGCTTTTTTGAAAAAACTTCATCTTTTCCCAAGTCAAAAATGTCTTCTGTGTCTCTAGCTGAGTCCTCTGCATCTAGCACCCCCTCCCTCAGTTCTAGAGAGGTAGAGCTTAATTTCCCCCCTACTGACCTCGAGAATGGGGTGTTTTATTTTCTCCTAATCTCTGCGAAGGCTCAACCAGTAAAAAGTAAGGTTTACTGGCCCTTTCACTTAGAGGTCTTTTCCACGTCCTCTTCCTTAGGACCCGATAAGATTTTTAAGATCAGTGGGGAGGGGGCATTGGAAAAGGTGACATAGTTGTTGCTGAGGAGGGTGAGTGCCCTTGTAGTCACCATGATAGAGACATAGTCCTCCACATTACCAACCTTAGAGGGGGCATTCTTCTACCTTATTTGCACCCACTGTCCTTGGATATTACCTACTTTTGGGGCTTTCCCATCTCGCAACTTGTCTCTAATTCTGTGTGGGTAGTAATGGCGTTCATTGCAACCTGCCACCTTTACCTAGTTCCAGTTTCATTGGGGCTCTTTAGGTGCTTCTTTGGGGCAGGTGTTTCCTCGGCACCAAAGAAAACCTCTGTAGAGTGCTTTCAACTTAACCCTCGATATAAGCTGGTAGGTCCTTTCCAGTCCTTTGTGGGGGATCGGAAAGATTCTTTCTTTTTTTCCAGACTTCCCAATAATCTGATCTGGTTCGAGCCTCATTCGGACTAAAACATGAGTCAATCATATTTCAATGAACTCCCTACCCTAACAAGTGAATAGGAGAGGGATAGGGCCATTTTGATTGGCCTGGTCAATTCTGATAATGTAAAGGTTGGGAGTAGTTTGTCGCCCTAGCCTGTTACTTTCCTTCACCTTATTGTAATAGGGAGTCTAGCATACTGCGACCTCCCCTCTATCAAGAGAGCTATAGGGATTCCTCCTTCTGGTAGGGAGTTTCTCTCTTTCCATTTTGCTTTCAGTGAGTTTGTTTCAACTCTTTTGTGCACTAACACATTTTTCCATTTTAGTTTTGATAGCAATGAGGACCATTACTTGGCTACTGAATTCTACTCCTCCCCGAGCTTCCACTGGGGGCGTTGTGGTGCCTCCTTTGCTGCCACTACTGTCGCCACTCCAATCAAGATTCCTATCCAAAATCTCGGGGAAAGAAGATGACAGTGGCTGACAGGACTAGATGGCACTAAAGAGGAGCAAAGAGGTCGCTACTCTGCAAGCTTCTGAAAGGCCCGTAAAAATTACAATCTCCTCTTCTTCCCCTTCTTCTCAATCCACAAGTTTTGAGAGAAGGACTCCTCCAACCTCATCAGGTAAGGAGAAGCCTCTAACGACCTCAAGTTCAAGGCTGGAGTTCAACGGCAGTGTGACCAAAGAGGTCGCAAATGCTCTGAAGAGGTTAGGGAATGCTTCCTTGGCTTCCCACGCAGACTATGGGACTACAAGGTGGGTGCCTGACCTCGCGATGGAGTGCTCAGACTCCTTGTTCCAATGGCAACACTCCCAATGTTTTTTTTATGGAATGTGTGCCTCCAGTTGACCGGGAAATATGCCGGCAACTTACTGATGAAGAACTTGAAAAATATACAACCTCCTTCCACATTGCAGTAAGTCCTTTTAACTTTCTTCATTTTTATAGTTGTTCCTATTTCAACTTGCCTGTAGTGCTAACCTCCTTTTTTCTTTGTTGAAGAATCATGTCTTCCTTGGCGAGTGGCAAAAGAGATATGGAGAAAGTGCAAAAAGGATCAGGAGTTCTCAGAACTATTCTCTGAGCTCCAAGAAGCTCACAACCTCTGCTGAAAAGGTCAAGGCCTCATACACTGATATATTCAACCTTCTATAGGAGTGGAAGAAGGAAATTGGAGAGGCCAAATCATGTCTTCTGCTCTTAAAGATGCTACTAAAAAAAAAATGAGCAGCTATTCGAGCTCGGCAATCAACAGAGAGACAATATCCAGGAGTTTGAAGCTCGGATTTGGGACCTTCGGGGCATATGTGATGATGATGACAATCTAGCCCTAACTAAGCTCGAGGGGATCCCAGCCTTCTAGGACTACGTAGAGTCTTTACTGCGACCTCAGATGATGGGGTTGTACGTGGAGGTCATAGATAAGCCCCGAGAGCTCAACTCGAAGATGAAGGCTGACCCTGAACTTGATGCTCAACTCGACCATCTAGAGTTAGTCACCCCTCTCTCGTGCGAGCAAGAAACCTCGACCTCGCAGGAGGAGGTCGCTGTAGCAGAGGTCCTGGCTAAGGTTAGCTAAACTGGTGAGGGCCGTTCTGGGAAGGGAGAGGAGCTAATGGTTGAGCCGCTTGAAGTTGAGAGAATTCACGACATCCCTCCTGTGGCATTCACTCGACCTGATGGTATAATTATTTATGGCTATGGAGACCTGATTACTGATTACTTGTTTCATCCTTTTCATATTGATTTTGATGAGGTACTCAACCTTTTCTAAGCTATTCGCCTATCCTTAGGCAAACCTCCATTTACAAATACTGACTATTACCCTGCAGGCCAATCAAACGTCGCCGGCCCAAAAGTAGCTGTAGAGGATGAAGCACTACCAAGATTGTTGGTAGCTCCCAAGAATGATGAAGAAGATTGATCTTGTAATAGGATAGGATCTTTATGGTCTTCCTTCTTCATATTTGTAGTACTGAATTCTTAGCTCTTTACATTTCTGTTTTATTGAATATTTTCCCTAAAGGTTTGTTTGTGGCCTCTTTCTTTATATCAGCTAATTTTCCCCATATCTTGTCTTTGGTTTAACACTTAGAACTTGCATAATAACTTGAACCGAGTTTGGTGCTAAGGCAAACAAGATGAAATAAAATCTCAATAAGCTCTGTAAACTTATCTTTTATTCATGCCTTGTCCAAATTAAACTGAAGTGGTCGCTAAAGTCACATCGCTACTCAGCGAGCTCCATTTGCAAATTTGCAAGGTCTGAGAAGTTCTTAGAAGCCTTAAGCATAGAATTTCTTTAGATGGCAAATATTCCAAGGTCTTAGGAGTTGTCTTCCTTGATATCAGTGAGCTTCTAGCTCCCCCCTTTGTGGACTTCCCTACTTTCTTGCAGCTTGGTCAGTTGTCCTTGTCTCCCAACATCTGACCTTTTGAGGACCATTTCCCCAACTATGGAATGTTTTTCTTTCACTTTTTAGTTGAAAAATTTTGTGACTTGAATTTATATCTTCTATCTGCTTCCATGGCTTTGTTTCTAACTTCTTTAAGGAGGTCGAGGTTTCCCCTTCTCTCCCTCTCGTTTAAGACTGAATCATATTCGGTTAGTCTTAGGGATTTCATTCTGACCTCAACTGGTATTATTGCTTTTGCACCAAAGCATAGACTAAATGGTGTTTCTCCAGTAGCTTTCCAATGTCTAGTTCTGTATGGCCACAAGATGCTTGGAATTTTCTCAGGCCAGGAAAGTTTGTGGCCTTCCTTCTTGAGCTCGGTGAGTCTTTTGTTGAGACCTTCCAGAATGGTTATGTTTGTAACCTCAACTAGTCCGTTAGCTTGGGGATAAGCCATTGTGGTTAACCTATGTTTAATATTCAAGTTTTCACAGAAAGTCTTCAATGGGTCGTTGATAAATTGTCATCCACTGTCAGAAATAATAGCTCGGGGAATCAAAATCTGTATACAATGTTTCTCCATACAAAGGACTAGACTTTTGGAGATGAAATTGTTGCTATTGGCTTAGTTTCCACCCATCTGGTGAAGCACTCCATGGCAACAATTAGGAATTGGACACCCCCCACTCCTTTTGGGAATTTTCCTAATATGTCGATACCCTATATGTCAAAAGGTACCAATATGTTGATGGATTGATACCTTGTTGGCGGTACATGTGATTTGTTTTCGTGCAACTGGCAGCCCATGCATTTCTGTATGACCTTCTCAATATCTGAAGCCATTGAAGACCAATAATACCCTATCCTTAGTATTTTCTTGGCAATGGTTTTTTCTCCTATCTGTGATCCACGTATTCCACTATGTACCTCTTCAATGACACACTTTCGTTCTCAATTGCCTAGGCATTTTAGGAATGGCCATGTGTATGAACTTCTGTACACCTTGTCATCTCCTATCAGGACATAGCAAGGTGCCGATTTTAGTACTTCACTAGCTTCTTTGGGATCTTGTGGAAGGTCACCATCCTTGAGGAATTTGTAGATCTCCAATCTACTTGATCATTTATAACCAAATTTTCTTCTTGGTTTATGCGGGGAGAGTATAATTGTTCCACCAATAGCTCGACTTTTGTCCCTGCTATCTCTCTGTAGACTTTGGACAGTGCATTTGCTTCTGCATTTTGCTCTCTAGGTATTTTCTAAATGAGGAAATGCTCAAGTTTTGATGTTATATTTCTTAGTCATTTGAGATATTTAATCATGTTCTCCTCCTTGGCTTCGTATTCTCCAACGACCTGGCTAGCTATAACTTGTGAATCAGTTATGGCATGTAATTTTTTGCACTTTTAGAGCTTTTATGAGTCTTATACCTTCTAAGAGTGCTTCATATTCGGATTCGTTATTCGACGTTGGGAAGTTGTACTTCTCAGAGTATGGGATTCTCACTCCCTCAGGGCTGATCCATACAATTCCCACACCTGAATTTTCCTTTTCTATGAAGCCGCCTGTGTACACGGTCCAAAGTAAGGGATTCTCACTCCCTCAGGGCTGATCAATACAATTCCTGCACCTGAATTTTCCTTTTCTATGGAGTCATCTGTGTACATGGTCTAGATATTATTTTCACAAGTGCTTGTGAGCTCTAGTGGAGCACATGTGTGTTTTTCTACGAAGTTTGAGAGAGCTTGAGCTTCGAGTGTTTTCCTTCACTTAAATTCAATTTGATATCCAGAGAGTTTGACAGACCACTTCATTGCCCTGCTCGATAGCTCGGGTTTCTCTAGAGCTTGTTTTAGTGGTAGATTGGCTAACACTCTTATCAGGTAAGCTTCAAAATAGGGCTTAAGCTTCCTTGAGGTAATAATAATCAGGTACAAAAAATTTCCGAGGTCTGAATATCTAATTTCAAGACCTCTGAGCAAAGAAGTTACATAATAAATGGGAAATTGTAAACATAACCTTTATATTAGTAACACTGAGCTAACTACCTTTTCTATTGCAGTTAGGTATGTCAGAATCTCCTCCTCGAACCTCAGGGAGATAAGTTGAAGGGGCTTCCCTTGGAAATCTTTCAGTTTGCTGAAAGCTGTTGGCAATCCTCAGTCCACTGAATATATCTTTCGACTTCTTTATGACGTCATAAAATTTTTCTACCTTGTCAGCCCCAATGTCACCATCTTTCCTGTCAGGCTTTGGACCTCTTTAAATTTTCTGGGAGGTTCCATGTCTAACATTGCTTTTATTTTATCAGGATTGGCATCAACGAATCATTCTGATATCATAAAGCATTGAAATTTACCTATCGAAACCCGGAAAGTATATTTGTCAGGGCTGAGCTTCATATGAGCAGCTTTTAATGTCTGGAAAGTCTCCCTAATGTCTTCAATGAACTCCTCAGAGATCTTGGACTTGATTACGATGTCATCCACGTAGACATCAATGTTTCTCCCAAGCTAGTTCCTAAAAACCTTGTGCATAGCTAACTGGAATTCTGCCTTTGCGTTCTTCAGATTGAATGGCGTCTTGGTGTAGTAGTAGGTCCCGACCTTTGTGATAAATGAGGCCTTTTCCGTATCTTCTGCTGCCATTGGAATTTGGTGGTACCCCTTGTAGGCATCTAGGAAACATAGCCATTGATATCCAACCGTTGAGTCTAACATTTGATCAATGCTAGGGAGTGGGTATGAGTCCTTCTGGCAATATTTGTCTAATGTGGTGAAATCCACACACATCCTCCATGTCCCTTCTTTCTTGGGCAGAACCACTGGGTTGGCTAGCCATTTTGGGTACACTACTTCTTTCAAGATTCCAGTGGCGAGAAGAGCTTGGACTTCTCGAGCTATGACTTCATTTTGCTCTGGAGCAAAGGTCCTTTTCTTTTGCTTCACTGGTTTGAACCCGACCTTGTGCTTTGTAATTTCCCTATCAATGCCCTCAAGGTCGACGAGTCGCCAGGCAAAGACTTTTAGATATTCTTGTAGGGTGTCAATGAGCTTCCCTTTAATTTTAGAAGGCAAAATCTCGCCTATCTTTATCCCTTTCTCAGGGAATTCTAGGTTGAGGAAAAATTTTTCTCCTTTACTGACCACCTGGATTCTGAATTCATCATTCCCCTTCGGGAGGTCAAAGAAATCTTCCTGCTTGAGCTCCACTGAGGTCTTCGTACTACCTTTAGTAGGGTAACATTCTATGGCTAGCTATCTATCTCCTTTCAGGACGACCTAAGCATCCCCGAACTGGATTTTCATGCAGTAGTTTATTAAGGAGATTTCAGCTTTTAGGTCCATGACCCATGTCACTTCCAGAATCACGTTATAAGTTCCGGGTGCATCGACCACCAAATAGTCTATCACCTCGGTGATCCCCCTGCCATTTACGTAGACTGTAGTTGGGATCGATTGGATCCCTTTTGTACAAGTCATGCTACCATTGAAGCTGGTCAGGGTAGTATATGACTTTATTAGTGAGCTTCTGTCTATCCCCATTTGGTCAAATGCCTTTTTGTGTAAGACATTTACTACACTCCCGGCGTCAACTAGTATCTTTTGTACCAAGAATTTCCCAATGTGCAACTGGCATTTAGGGGTTCTGAATCTTCCCACCATTAAATGCCTGGAATGACACCCACCGTTAGGGGTTCTGAATCTTCCCCCCAAGCTCGCTTCGACCTCCTTTCTATGGCATTTATCTTGCCGAACAGACGTTACTAGTAATGTGCAGCTGCAGGAGGTGGATTTGCGGGGCCCTTGTTCCTTGCTAGGAACTCTTACAGGTGGCCCTCCTTTACAAGCCTCTCAATCTTGCGTTTGTGGTTGAAGTAGTCCTCCATGAGATGACCATGGTCCTTATGGTAGTGGCAAAATTTTGTCGGGTCTCTATTCGCCAGGGGAGTTATGAGATGTCTTGGTGGCTTCAGGAGACCCTTCTTTTATATGACCACTAGTATCTCTACTTGTGAAGTCATGAGAGGAGTTGTCACTAGATCTGGAATGGTCTTCCTCTTTTTATCTGAGGATCCTTCCTATCTCTTTCTGAAGTTTAAGGGCTTTTTGGGCGTCCTTTGTTGTTTTTCTCAACGGCTGACGCAAAACCAGGAATATTCTTTTGTACTGCCGTCTCTTCAGCCATTATCAATTTCTCAAGGAGCATTTGCAACTCCTTTATGGTTTTCACTGGCTCTTCTGCCAATCTAAGGGCTAAATACCCCCTTGCAATCCTTGCTTGAAGGTAGTGATGTAGATGGCATAGTACTTTTGCTCGATCTCTACTGCCTCGTCATTGAAGCGACTATAGTAGCTTCTCGTGCTTCCATTAAACTTTTGTTTGATGTTGAACAGATCATAGATGTCTTTTTCAAATATCTTGCTGCTCTGATAGTTTTCAAAAACAGATCCAATTGTTGAGTCCAGCTTAAGATACTTGCCTCTAGAATTCCTTTGAACCAAGACTGTGCTTTCTTTGTCATCGTGGACCGGAAACCTCGGCATATGACATGCTCAGGGTACTCAAGCATTTCCATGTAGGAAACGTATTCATCTATATGTTGTAATGGTTCCCCTGTGCTGTCATACTTTTCCTCCACTTGTGGGGCTTTGAATCCTGGTGGTATCTAAGCAATTATGATGCTCTAGACAAATGACTAAGGTTCCAATAGGTCCACACTATTCTATATCTCTTGATTTCCATTTCTTTTCTGATTGGCTGGGAGAGTAGCCCTCCTTAGTGGATTCAAGGCTACCTCTCGAGTGTCGTTGCCTGTTTTTTCGATCAGGCTTCTTCGAACTGGTATCCTTTCTCCTAGAGAATCTCTCAGCGAGCTACTCTGCTCTTCATGTTCGGTCTCTTGTCTCTGTCCTCATTGAAGGGAAGACCACAAACAAACCTACTCCAGGCATCGATCGGAGGGAGTCTAGAGAGGGTGTAGACAATACCTTTTTCAATTTTTTCAAATAAAAGATCTAAATCTATAGTCACCAGCAAAAGCCTCCGACCTCTACCTCTACTTCGTCACACAAACATCTGCTTCCAGTGCACGTCTCACAAACACAGCAACTGTTTTTCTCGTTTTTGGTTTCTCTGAACTCTCTATTTTTTTTTTCTCTACGCAAACACTTTGATAGAAAAGAACTCTGCAGAAAAGAGTGAGATGTCCCTATTGAAAAACCCTAGAAGACTTTCATGATAAGAAGCCTTCTGGATAAATCAATCTTTTATTTTTTGGGGGGTTATAAAAGTAATATGCTTTAGTTAATTTAGGATAACCCAAGAAGAGACACTTGTCAAATTTAGGCTCAAGTTTATCAGAAACATGACGTTTCACGAAAACTTCATAGCTTCAAATCTTCATAAAAGACATTTTCGGACGTTTACAAAATCCATAGCTCATGTGGTGTCTTTTGAATTGATTTAGATGGAACACAATTTAGTGTAAATGCAGCTGTTTCTAAAGCATGTCCACAAAAAAAGATTGGAAGGTCTGCATGACTCATCATTGATCGAACCATATCTAATAAAGTCCGATTTCTCCTTTCAGATACACCATCCCATTGTGGTGGGGCTCTGACACCAATTGAAGGGAAGGCCACAAACAGACCTCCTTAAGGCATCGATTGGAGGGAGTCTAGAGAGGGTACAGACATTACCTTTTTCAATTTTTTCACATAGAAGATCGGAATCTATAGTCACTAGCAAAAATCTCCAACCTCTACCTCTACTTCATCACACGAATGTCTCTAGTGCACGTCTCACAAACACAGCAATGGGACAAACACGATTGAATTGCTAGATTCAATCGTGAATACTGTTTTTCTGAACTCTACGTTTTTTTTTTTCTCTACGTAGACACTCTGATAGAAAAGAACTCTGCAGAAAAGAGAGAGACATCCCTATTTAAAAACCTTAGAAGACTTTGTGAAAAGAAGTGTTTTTGATAAATCAATCTTTTATTTTTTCGAATTCTAATTTGAATACAAAAACGAGAGGCCTATTAGAGTGTGACTGAAAAAGATTTGTCCAAGTTCAACGAACCTGTAAAAATACAATTCAGTCACATAATTAACTCTTAATTATATTTTGTTTAATTCTTATTCGTGAATTAGCCTAAACAACTTTAGCTAATTACTTTAGGCCCCAAAAGAGATTCTAATCATTAAGCAATACGTTCTAAATGTGTGACCTAATAGGTCCACGTAAAATTGGCATTTGACATTAACGATATTTAATGTCATGAACAATAAGCGGTGTTTAGCAAAACATTATTGCTATCCAATAAACAAGAATGTCGGTGACAAGACGAAACCTTCCGTGATAAAAATAACATGCCATAATCTCATTGTCCAAGATGTTATAATTGAACAAGAGTCATGGAACGTGTTGTTGGGATTTATGCCCAAAGCGACTGCCAATTTTCTGTAATTTTTGGTTTAATGAAATTGAGGTATTGTTTGAATTATTTTTGTGCATATATTTTTCATACAATAAGGTCCAACTTGATTTAAATTGGTGATCTATGTGTTGGGACGTTCAACATAGTAAGTTATGGATCACCGGAAGTTTAAATCATAAGGAAATTTTTCTTCTCCTTTTAATGGAATTGGGCGTTCCATTGAATAAAGGTCATAACACATTAGTCTCCTTTAAGTATTGTGACTTACCTTTAGTTATTGGACAGTGAGTAGGGACTATATGTGTTAGCACATTTTGAATGTGTAGAACAGGACCACACATTGACAGTTCTCTAAATGTATTATCAAAGAAAAGAGAACTAATGTCATTATAGCTACTGCATCGACACGACCCCATGACATGAGTATGGGTTGGTGGTATGACGAAGCTAGGTTAATGTGCCTTAATATGATATAGGTGGGGTTTCTTTTGTACGAGACCAATAGCCTTTCATGTTAGGTACATTGATATAGTTAGTTACGACAGACCTACACAATCTCTATGCCATCTCTCTATTAACATGGGTTAATCGCCCCCTTGTAAATTGTTCAAGTTAATTCATAGAATCCAAGGCCTTGGTAGTACTATTTTATATAGTATTGAATATTCTTCTAGTGAATATTCAATGTGAATTAACAGATTGAACTCAATACCAAAGGATGGTAGATGCTATTGAGTAAGGTGATAGTACACCAGAACTATGCTCAATAGTGGGTGTTAGATAGAAGGGTAAATGTGTCAATACACCTGTAGGTCAAAGACTAAGGGTTGAGATTTATCTCAACAAGCCTTCTATTTCTACAGCAATGTGTCTTGGAGTACATCATCTTCTTATGGTGATAATAGAAGAGGTTTAAAATGGCTAATTATATTGCTATTATGTAGCAAGCGTATTTTGTTCATTTTATGGAGCCTCAAGTATTGTGTCTTAAAGTCCCTAATCTAGCCCTATAGTTTATGAGTGATTTTATTTCATTCTAAAATGGGAAGTAAAGAGGAATTAATTTTATTCTAAAGGATTTATTTTATTTAATCTTATAATTAATTGGGCCTTTGGTCCATAAGATTAATTATTGATTGGGCTTAAATAAAATAAACTTGTGGCTATTTATTTTTATTAGTCTTATAATTAATTTGGACTTAGGTCCATAAGATTAATTATTGTTTGGCTTAGACTAAAAATAAATAAAGGGTTTTTTAGTTAAAGGGCCAAGATAATTATTTTAGGTCCTTGATCCAATAAATAATTATTGGACGTTTAATTAAATTGAGGCTTATTAGGTTATGGCCCATAGAAGCCCAACTTCTAATTAGGTTACTTTAGGATTATTTATATCCTATTTTTTCCAGTAATTAGGTTTGACCTATTCAGAACCTTACTTTCAGAACAAAAGTGATTTTCTAAAAGAAAATTTCAGTACGTCTGTTGTTTCTTTTTTCCAAAGCCGCCACTCCAAAGAAAAAAAAAAGGATTCCTCTTTTCCTATTCCGGTCTATTCACCCAGTCTGATCATAGGGAATAGATTAGAAGACTTTAAGCCTAGTAGATCTCATTAATTCATCAGACAGATCTGCAGCTTCCGACAATCAAAAGGTATGCATTCATTCTCATGTGTGTAAAAGATTTTATTTTTGGGATTTGGATCTCGTTTATATGTAGATTTGAGGTTTATATCCCTTTCCATGGTATCGGAGCTAGATTCTCGCAATGAGAATGATACCTATTTTTACTATTTATTTAGGGTGGCTAAATATTCATGTTATATTATTTGTCGATTTTTGCCCTCAAAAGGCTTTAATTAGATTTTTTGTACCCCTCATGAGTGGAGGCATAGGAGAATGTATAGTTAATGCAATTTCTGTAAACCTCGTGGTTAGAGGTATATGATTTTTTGTAAATTATTTTAATTTATTTTCCTGAAATTTTCTGGATCTGTACTAATCTATTGCCGACTAGATTTGAAAAAAAAAAGAATTAAAACCAGTTTGTTTTTTGAGTGACTGCCGGAGCAATCATCTGAAGGTCCCTTGAAGATCGCCGGACTGGAGAAGATCTGGGTTTCTGCTACTCAACCAAGGCAACCCACAGGCGGCCAAGCCAAGCATGCGAGTGCTCAGCCAGGTGCACCTGTAGGCTGCCAGTGGCAAGGCAGCAGAGGCTGTGGTCTCTTCTCCGGCATGCAGAAACTCAGCAGCAAGGAGCTACAGTAGCTCACAGCAGAAGACAGTGACCAGCATAGACAGACAGACGGAGCCCTCCAGCATGCAATAGATTGGGGTCTGTCCAGCTATGGTTTCCTTCCAGTCGGGCAATGATCCAGTTCTCGGATCTGCTGCAACATGCCGCCAGTTAGGAGTCCCGTTTTGCTACAGTAGGCAGTTCCTCGCGCACGGGTTTCTTCCTGGTAGAAAATTGCAACGAAATTCAAGTAACATAGTTGGCGGCTGTGATTTTTCAGCATGAAAAAGAAGACCCATTTAGGGTTTTATTATTTGCTGAAAGGCCCTCTTTTTTTCCTAAAATTCCTATTTTTGAGCCTTAAGTTTTTTTTAGCCCAATTAGGAGTTTTAATTAGAGTCTTTTCGCAATTGCTTTATGCATTTATTTATTATGCTTTTATATATTTGTGATATTATGGAAGCATGGAAATAAATAGAAGCCACCCTTCGGAAATAAACAATATCACAAATTAATCATTTTATTTGATTAATTGGTCACATAGGGTCAAAACTAGAAAAGCATGAATTTTATTTAATGCTTTGTTTTATGATATTTTATGTGACGCATTTTGTATTCCTATTAATGTAATTATTTGATTTAGTTTTTGTAACTAAAATATCAAGATAATAATTATAATAATAATATTTTTAAAAAAAATTAGTATGGTTATTTTGGAAATAAGATATAGCTCGAGTAATTATATTTTTCAAAGGGTATTATCCATGACATAGAAATATAATTATGGTCTATTATTTCTAAGTAGATATAGCCTGGACTACAAATTTTAAAGAGTTAATTAAAATATATGGCTTTATAAGAATGGATAACTTATAATTATATTTGTTGAAAGGTTCACACTTTTGACATAGAAACATAATAAAGTTATATTTTCTTAAGACATAAAACATAGACTATATTTAATAATCCGTACTTTAAAAGATTGAGCGGGAGAGAGTTTAATTTCAACTCATTTTTTCCATTACTTATTTGTGTTAATAGGTTATGGCTTTCTCGCGTCACCTTGTGTGATCCCCTATGGGATGATTGTCCATAAGAACCTAGATATTAACAGACAAATTAAAAGCTGTTTTCGAGGGTAAGTGTTTGTGTTGGCCAGCCCATCGTTGGAGGCATGAACACTAGATTATCCATAGTTGACCATGAGAGTGGCTAGCCCATCGTTGGAACTTCTCTAGACTGATTAGCTAAAAGATTTCAATAAGTAATGGTTATACACTAAACTTAGAAAAGCATTAGCCTTCCTACGAAGCTCTGTTGTGTTTTCTAATAACGGAATTGGTCATTAGGTGTTGTTGTAGTTGTTACATAGATCAATACGCTAAGCCACTATATTATTGATTATAGTCTGAGGATTAACTATAATCTAAGATAATATGAAAAGAAAAATATGTCTTACTTGCACATTAAATTGTATGATTATGTGTTTATTTACTTAATCAATTTCTCATTAAGAAATTTTTCATAAACTACAGAAATTATGTCGGGTGGAAGTTCATTCAATCCTTTGTCCGTTATTCTCAAGGAGAATAAGTTAATCGGACCAAACTATGTGGATTGGAAAAGGAATAAGAACATAGTACTCACAGCCGA
Organism: Parsonsia alboflavescens; assembly: GCA_028571225.1. Lineage (NCBI taxonomy): Eukaryota > Viridiplantae > Streptophyta > Magnoliopsida > Gentianales > Apocynaceae > Parsonsia > Parsonsia alboflavescens. The sequence continues at coordinate 14,768 of JAOXNR010053047.1, forward strand.
AGAGTACAAGTATGTTCTCACTGACCCCTGCCCTACCGTTAGGGATGATTCCACTCTTGAGGAAAAGGCTGCTCATGCAAAATGGCAGAAAACCAACCAGATGGCAATGTGCTATATGTTAGCTTCCATGAGCAATGTGTTGCAAGCTCAACATGGGAACATGGATACTGCGAAAGCAATCGACCTATCCATTATAGAGATGTTCTATGACAAAAGCCAGCCCGCAAGGCAGGAGGCTATAAGAGTCATCATGAACACTAAGATGGCAGAGGG
>JAOXNR010053048.1:0-15038 GCA_028571225.1 Parsonsia alboflavescens
GACCTAAATCCAAATTAATTATAAGACTAAATAAAATAACTAATTAATTTTTATTCAAACCCAAATAATTAATTTCATGGCTTAATTAAATCCTCGATTAATTATTAATGCTATCTAGAATAAATTAATTCATTCTCTGATCACCTATTTAAGAATGATATAAAATCATTCATTCTCAAATGTTCATGGCTCTATAAAATGACTAAAATACCCTTACTACATAGTAGTAATTGACTTAATCATTCTAAACACCTTCTATTATCACCATAAGAAGATGATGTACTCTGTGATAAATAGCTGTAGAAACAGAAGGCTTGTTAAGATAAATCTCAACCCTTAATCTTTGACCTATAGGTGTAATGACACATTTGCCCTTTTATGTAACACCCACTACTGAGTCTAGGTCTTGCGTACTATCACATTACTCAATAGTATCTACCATCCTTAGGTATCTAGTTCTATTACCATTAACTCACACAAAATATTCACTAGAAGAATATTCAGTACAATAACAATTGTACTACCGAGTCCTCGGGTTTAGTGATCCAACTAAGTACAACACACAAGGGGGCGATTAACCCATCTCATAGATGAAATGGCATAGAGACCCTATTGTATGAGTCTGTCTTACCTACCTAACTCCAAGTACCTAACATACAAGGCTATTGAACTCCATAATAAGATCTCACCCATAGCATATCAAAGCACAGGGAACTAGCTTCGCCAGACCACCAACCCATACTTATGTCATGGGGTCGTGTCCATGCAGTAGCAACAATGATATTAGTTCTCTCTTCTTTGATAGTACCTTCAGAGAACAATTACCGAATGGTCCTATTCTACACATACAAAATGTGCTAACATATATAGTCCGGGAGAACCACCCAATGACTAAAGGTAAGTCACCCTACTTAAAGGAGACTAATGTGTTATGACCTTTGTTTAATGAAACGCCCAATTCCATTAATCGGCTAAGAACTAATTCCTTATGATTTAAACTTCCAGTGATCCATACCTTACTATGCTGAACATCCCAACACACATATCACCTATTTAAATCAATTTGGACCTTATTGCATGTTATGCTAATATGTATATAATTACTTATTAAAATTATAGTCTTTTACACTTATTCCCATAAAATGAGAGCCTTTTTGGGCATAAATACCAACAATATGTGGATCAAATTGATGGATAGAGCTTGAATTGTGATATATTGTATTGAATTGCCTATTTGCCTATTGAAAACTTATTATTTGGGCACTTGATCTCATTGAAAATTGATTGAAATTTGGATCACAACTCTTTGACCTCAAGGTGTTTGATAAATTTCTTTTCATCTATTTTCCTTGAATTCTAAGTGTTTGACCTATTGTCTTATGTTCAATGACCATCTTCTTTGAAACTCTTATCTCTTCGAATCTTATATGTTGGAAGATATGAACTATTTTCTTTGAGTTTTTGACGTTTGATATGGTTACCTTGTTGAGTAATTGTCTACTCTTGAAGTTGCATTAAGAACTTGAAGAAGAGCTAAGAAAGGTAAAAGGCACAAGGGGGTGAGCACATTAGAGCCAGAAAAAGCCTAAAACAAGTGTGGTACATGAGTGAATTGTGAGGATATACAAATTCCCCCAATTTTTGTTTGTTCGTTTTTTGGGTACATCATGAATAAATTTTCATCTCAATCATCTTATGATGAGGAACGAAGGGAGACATCACATCCTAGTTCTTCTACGAAGTATGTGCCATATGAAGGGGGGGAGGGAAGAACCAACAAATACATCCATCTGGGAGGAGATATGAACATATGGAATATGATGATGGTTACTACTATGACAATAAAGGGAGGCCAAGAAGAAATGGAAGAAAAGGAGGCCATCGTAGACAACTTGGGAGCCATAATATGACCATTCCATATTTCTATTATTACATTTGATCCGGAAGTTTACCTTTCTTGGAAAGAGAGGTAGAACTTGTGTTTGCAAGGCATGACTACTTGGAAGAACAAAAGATGGAGCCAATTGTTGATAGCTTTGAGAGCAAAGGCTTAGCTTGGTGGGAAGAAGATTTGAAATATCAAAAAAAAAAAAAAGTGGAATTCAAATTACTACATGGGAAGGATCGAGGATGCATATGAGAGAAAGGTATGCACCAAATCTCTACTACATGGTTGTTACTCAAGGTTCCAAGAATGTGAAAGAGTACTATGAAGAGTTGAAGATTTCATTGGAGAGAGCTACCATAGTAGAGTATGAAGAAGACAAAATGACTAGATTTCTCAAGGGCTTAAATGAAGAGATTTGAAAAGAAATTGGACTATTTTCCTATGATTGCGTTGAGGATATGGTACACATGGCTACTCAAGTTGAAAGACAATTGAAGAAGAGGAATTCAACTTATAGGAAATCTTATGAAAGTTTAACTTATGGCACTTCTTCAACATCTAAGGTGCAAGGTGATTGTTCAAAAGAAGAGAAATCCATGCCGAAGGAGCAAAAGTTGAAATCCAAGGCAAGTGACAAATTGCCAATTGAAGATGCTCCTAATCAAGTGAAGCAAATTGTTGATAATGAGACACTTCATGAAGAGGATGAACAAATGAAGACCTTCAAGAAGGTAACGCAAAAGATTGGTGTAATAATGGAAAAGATGGAGGAATATATTAGAAGGAAAGAGATGAGAAAGAAGAGCCCGAGAGAGAAAAGATATTGAGAGACAAGCAAGAGAGATCGAGAAAGAACATGAGGTGAAAAATGAGAGAGAGTTTGATAGAGAAAAGGAACATGATAGAAAAGAAGAAGAAAAAGAGTTGAAAAATAAGGGTCATAGAGAGAGAAGAGATGAGTGTTTTTGAGAGACAAGATTTGAGTGAACAAAAATAGAGCTTTCATGAAAAAGAAAGAGGGAATGAGAGTGCCTTGACTCTCAAAAATGAGCAAAAAGGATTTTAACCCTATTTCTAACATTGACCATTCATTTTCTAGTTATCTTGTTCCTAATTTTCAAGTTTCTAAAGGAGTAAATAAGTTAAAGGAGGACAATGAAAAAAGGGAGATGAATGCTTGATTAAGGTGGTACACTCTTATCTCTACACTTGGTGATAGTTTGTTGAAATTTGAACATGAAAGATTGCTTTCTATGACTAAGTGTGAGTTTAGAAATGCTTATGATGTTCATGAGCAAGGTGCTATAGTGAAATTTCTTGAGCATGATGATTTCTTATTTAGAGAAAGTGTGTCTTATACTTCTTTGAGTTTAATGACATCTTTTATGAATTTTCAATTTGTGAAGGAATCACTTGTGAAAGAATATGCTTGCGACTATGTGTTTGATGTGTCAAGAAAAGTCATAAATGATGAAGTTTACAAGCAAGATTATTCTTTGTTCGGTGGAAATGCTATATTCACGCCTACGGATTTTATGTGTGAATTGTTGATAATTGATAGTCATGGGAATAACTTGGAATCTTATTCTCATGAATTGAGATATTTGAATGACTTGTTTAAGCGTGACATTGGGATATACATGACTGAAATTTCAAAGTTTGTCTTGGATGATCGATTATTGTGGATATTTGATATTACCATTCTTGATTCAAACTTCTATCTTTGTGGTATCATGTGCTTCTTCCTTATTGATTATAAGTCATTAATTATCTTGTATGAAATCTATTTCATTGTTAATGTGAGAAGAAAGTCTAAGCTTATTAAGAATCATTGCTTGTTGAACATTTGTGAAGAAGCTTCCGAATTTCATCATACTATGCCTAGAGAAGGTATCTTACATGTATTTGAGTATTCTAAGGATGATGATTTCTTTGATTTGTTGAAACTTAAGAATCACTTGGAAGCATACTTGTTGAATTCTTGTGATGTGGCATATCAATATCATGACGAGGAATTGTTCTTAAATGATCAAATCATAAATGCAATGTGTGTGATCTTTATTGGATGGAATTATATGATGTTATGGAGTATGTTTCGTGCCATCCATAGAGATTTATTGAGGTTTGTTAGAAAACCCCTTCTTTTAGAGAAGCATAATGATATCCATCTTGATAATTTGATAAGTTTTAGCATATGTGAAGAATATTTTCTTATTCCTTTTATACATATGTTTAATACTTTTGATGGAGGACATCTACAAGCTATGTTAAGGAATTATTTATTGAGTTTGAATGTAAGTCTTAGAGAACCTTTATTATTTATTGGGTCATAGACCAATAGGATTTATGTCTTTTGCCTTAAATGATAGAACCTTGTTTTTTTTGTTGTTTTAAGTGGCTAATATTCCTTGTCTATAATGTTTCTTCTAATGAGCTTATTGAAGGAGAGAAGGAATACGTATCTATCAAAGAGAGAGCAGCACCCCTGAAAAAGGGTATGGTAAGGCTTTATCAAGTTCTATCTTCCATAAAGGATGATTTGAAGTTACTTGGTAAGTATTTTTTTTATTCTTCAATCCATGTTAGTGATCATTTTTTTTTTCTACGTACGACTTAAAGATTCGAGTCAAATCCTTTTGAGGTGAGAGGGAATGATGAAGATCAAGGAGCATACATGGCATGGGAGACTTCATGGAAGATCTCATATGAAGAACTTAGAAGAATCAATCTATTTGACTTCAAATGTGAAGGTTTACAATTCAAGGTCAACCATATTAAAGATGAAGTCTATATAGATGATGAAGATGCTTATGAAAGGAAGGAGACTATGTACAAGAACTTCTATTTCAAATATAAGGTTGGAAGATCAAGAATGAAGAAAGACTTGTTGGAGAATGTACAAGAACTTGAAGAACTTATGATTTCTATTGAAGATGATCTTAACAATGATTGGAAGTTCTTGCGCAAAGGTCAATACTTCAAGTATAAGCTGGCACTTTGAAGATGAAAGGAAGAACTACTTATTCTTGAAGCCATGATGAAGAGATCTACACTTGATCAAGTTGAACCAAGAAAGAAGTTGTTCCATGTTTGCAACATTGAAAGGTCATTTGAGGAATTTGAAGGCTTGGAAATGTACCTAAAATACCCTAATTCAAGTCCACAAAGAGTGCAAATTGAAAGCAAGACAAAGCATGGAACAAAGGGTGAAAGAGCCAAACAATATGGTTGGACACAGAGTAGTTGACGCCTAATCAGGAAGCAACCGGCATCGGATCGCCCCTCGATAGCTCCAACAATGTTTTGTTTTCTTGATTTTTTATGCTTTCTTCTTTTTATTTTTTGTATGTTTTAAGGGAAAACATGTCTAATTACCCTACCCAGGAATTATTATGTTAATTTAGGACTTTGGGACTATATATAGTTCCTTAACTTTATAATCCAAAACAACTTACCTAAAAACAATTATATTTCAATTGAGAGAATCCTTATGGATTAAACTCTACTTTTCTCGAGTGTTCATCTAATAGCTCTTCTAGGGTTCTTAGTAAAACTCTTGAATTCAATACTTGGCTAGTGTAATTGAATTGGATTGATGAAATCCAAACTAATAGATCATATTGGAAGACAATCATGATTATTGGTAACCTTTTATGAAGTCTTGAGAATGATCTCAAATGGGTGTGTCTTTGATAAATTTTAAATGAAGAATCCATGTCAATTTTGAGATCACATCACCATTTTACCCTTGCATTGTCTTGAAAAAAGTGTATTTAGACTCTGCTAACGGAAAAAATGGAAGGAGTACTGATAGAGGCAGATCATAATATGTTTAGGGGTGATAAGAGCACAAAAAAAACTTTAATGGCAATAACGAACTTTGGGCAATACTTTAGGGGTGAAAACTATCATTCACAATTTTATTATTCTATAACCTTTATCTTATTTTGCTTTTTATTGATTTTTTATTTTCTTTATTTTATTAATTCATATAGTAACACAAGATTTGAATTTTTATTTTGTTGATTAGTTTAATATTTTATTTTGTTGATTTTTTTATAGCTCTTTTTGTTTGAATTGTTTTTTTTTTTTTAATTTTTTGTTAAAAATATGTCAAATAGGAAATACGAAAGTGATTATGAAAAATTAAAAAAGAAGAGAAGGGTAGAAAAACTATTTTAGTCTCAAAAAAAAAAAAATGTTACAAATTCTAGTGATAAGAAAACAATAGAACAATCTTTCTTACAAGATAAACTATTAAATAAAATAAATATTGATAATAATGACAAACCAAAAGGAAATGTAGAAAATATTGATATTTCCAATTTTAATCAAGAGAAAGAAGAAGAAAATGTAAAAAATATTAGTAGTTCTAATTTTAATCAAGAAAGTATTGAAACTTTACCTGAAGATAAATTAGATAGTCTTCAACATATTTATGATCCCAGAAAATGGAAAAATCTTGATGGCAAATTTTAGAGATTTGATAGTAGAAAAATGTCCAATTAGGTATACAAATTAACAACCCAAAAAGATCGAAAAAATATAACAAATGATTTTGCAATCCTAAAAGCTCGAAAAACAAAAAACCACACATATTATAAGGTCCCCTTCCTAATTCTCACCTAAGGCCCTCCCAAAAAAGTGAGACCTACTTCCACTATGTGTCTATGCTTCCTCTCAGCTTTTCCATTTTGTTGTGAGGTATATGGGCAAGAAATTCTAGTCTGTATACCAGTTTTGCATGAAAAATCAATTATAGGTTGGAATTCCCCACCAACATCATACTAAATGATCTTGGTATTTTTATCAAATTGTTTTTCAGTCATAGCCTTGAAAGAAACAAAGGCTAAGAAGGCTTCATTCTTAGCTTTTTAATGGGTAGGTCCAAGTAAAACGACATCCCTACCTTACAGTTTGTAAAGACTTGGCTAGGGAGTTGTTTTTCTATGAAAGACTTGGGTGAAGCAAATTATATACTAGGTATAAGGATCTATAGAGATAGATCCAGAAAGTTGATTGGCCAAAGTCAGAGTACATACATAGACAAGGTGCTAAAGAGGTTTAGCATGCAAGAGTCTGAGAAAGGATTCTTGCCTATGACACATGGCATAAATCTTGCAAAAGGATAGTGTCCTACAATAGATTAAGAAAGACAACGCATGAGTAATATTCCATATGCTTTTGCCATTGGATCTATCATGTATGCTATGTTATGTACACGTCTTGATGTTTCATATGTTTTGAGCATGACAAGCAGATACCAAGGTAATCCAGGAGAATGCCATTGGACTGTTATTAAGAATATCCTTAGAAATTTACAAAACACTAAGGATACATACCTAATCTTTGCAAGTGATGAAGAGCTCTTTGGAACAGGTTACACTGATGCTAGTTTTCAAACCGATAAAGATTATCAAGTTTTACGTTTTGTCTTAATGGTGGGGCAGTACGTTGGAAAAGTTCAAAGCAAGCAACAGTGGCTGATTCTACGACAGAAGCTAAGTATATTGCTGCTTCTGAAGCAGCAAAAGAGGCTGTTTGGTTCCTAGTATCACTAATCCTCTGGAGCTTTATTGTGACACCAATAAAGCTCACTGATCCTCTAAAGAACCAAGATCTCACAAGCGATCTGAACATATACTTCGGGGATACCACCTCATTCGAGGTATTATTGAGAAAGGAGATGTTAAGATATGCAAAGTACCAACAGATGACAATATCGCTGATCCTTTGATGAAACCTCTGACGTAGCAGAGACATGATCGTCACACTAGATCTATGGGCTTTAGATTCATGAGTGATTGGTCTTAGTGCAAGTGGGAGATTGTTGGATATGCCCTAAGACCATATAATGATTTTACTTAGTTGGCATAACTTTGTATCACGATGCTACTTATATCATTATATAATTTACTTTTATATCTACGTTTCATTTAATAAATTATAGAATGTAATTAGAATAGTTTATTTCTATTCTTAAAGACGTCCCCAGCCAAATGTTATTGAGATTAGGATATCAATAACACACTGAGACTAGTATGTTCTGATTGATAACGGCTATCATGGATATGAGATATCAAATCATCACATAGGTACACGTAGAGTATTGTGTAATAGATTGACCCGCCATGAAATCACTTCATGGATTGTTATATGAGTATCATAGGTGATTTCATTGTGATAATTATGTCTCATGATTTGACTTGAGGTCATCAGAGATTCCTGAATGAAAAATTGCATACTTTGATATTGTCAAACCTGACTCTTAACTGAGTGAACAATAAAGGCATGTATTAAGCATGTCCTAATTTGTGCTATGAAATGTTGAATGATCAAGATAGGATTTGTCCCTCTTGTATAACAAGAGAGTGATGTCTAACGTTCTTGGCCGAGTGAGATTGTGAAATGCATGGCCATGCTCGAATAAGTAGATATGAGATATTTATCTTATTCGGTTCAATTAATCAACTCGAGGCTGAGAATTGAGATATTGAAATTTACAAGTATGACACATTCCATGACTCGTGTTCAATTATGACTTCACGGACAAAGAGATTAAGACATGTTATTTTTATCATGGAAGGTTTTGTCTTGCTACCGACATTCTCGTTAATTGGATTGCAATAATTTGTTGATAGACACAGCTTATTGTACATGACATTAAATATCGTTTATGTCAAATAACAATTTTACGAGGACCTATAGGGCCACTCATTCAGAATGTATCGCTTAATGGGTAATATCTCATTTGGGACCTAAACGCAATTAGATAGAGTTGTTTAGGCTAATTCACGAATAGGAATTAACCAAAATATAATTAAGAGTTAGTTATGTGATTGAATTGTACAAATTTTTCTCAATAACACTCTGATAGGCCCCTCGTTTTGAATTCAATTCAGAATTCAAAAATGAGATTGATTTATCCAGAAGACTTCTTATCACGAAGTCTTCTGGTTTTTTTCAGATTGAACGCCTCTCGAAACCTAGATAAATTTTTCTCAATAAGACTCTGATAGGCCTCTCGTTTTGAATTCAATTCAGAATTCAAAAATAAGATTGATTTATCCAAGAGACTTCTTATCATGGAGTCTTCAGGTTTTTTTCAGATTGAACACCTCTCTCTCTCTGTTCAGTATTTTTTCTATTAGAGTGTCTGCGTAGAAAAAACAGAGAGTTCAGAGAAATCAAAAAACGAGAAAAACCATATTCACCATTGAATCTAGGTTTCAATTGTGTTTATTCCTGTTGCATTTTTCATGAGACGTACATCGGAAGCGGACGTTTGTGTAATGAAGTAGAGGCAAACGTTGGAGATCTTTGCTAGTGACTATAGACAAGAGATTCCGAAGTTCATCTACTATCTGAGAATCGAAAAAGGAAATGTCAGTACCCTCTCTAAACTCGATCTGAGCGATGCCTAGAGGAGGTTTTTTTGTGGCCTTCCCTTCATCTTGTTCTTCTATTTCTTTTATCCACCTCTATAACTCAATGCAGTAATAAGTTCCTTTTTGTTTCAAATCCATATCTTGAACTGTTTCCCTGAATTCATCACCATGTCCCATTTTTCAAGATGTGCATACCAATTTGATAGTAAAACATAATTTTCTGCATTAAGAAGTACTAAATCACAAAGCTTCTCAATGATTCTCTTACTCTCATACACATCTCGATACCCATTTAATAGTTCACTTAGCATTTCCCCATACTTAAATTTTTCTTTCCGCAATGAATGCCTCTGCCTCACTATAGAGTCCAACAAAATCTAGAAGAGCAACCATGAGTGCAGGATCTGCTACCTTTGGAGACCTTGTGGAATTAAGGGTATACCTACCCTCATCAATCATATACGGAGAATAATAAGGATGGATAATTTAGTTGGGTATTGGGATATTGGAGATGTATTCAATGCTACGAAAGTGTTTGATGAAATGTTCAAATGATAAAACGTCAAAAGGTCATTTTGGTTTTTGGAGGAAACAAGTTAAAGATCTTTTTTGCTTCTGACTAACAGCTTGTTGTTTTGAAAATCACAAAGTAATGGTTAGAACTTGCAAATTGTTTTGGGACAATAAAGGTAAGAAAGAAACTTTAAGGATGAAATTGATTTTAGGGTCAAACTTTTATGATGAAATTGGCTAGTTTCCCCATATTAAAAGCCTATTTTACCCTTGACTAAAGGGCACTTAATGGGAAAGACCCCATCACGACAGATCATAAAATATTTTGGGACAATATAAGAAAAAAAAAATCTTTAAGGATAAAATAGATTTTAGAATCAAACTTAAGGATGAAATTGACTAATTTCGCTATTAAGTTTATAGTTTAAAATACTAGTACAACACATACGAAAAAAACTACTAAAGAAAAATAAATATTTAACTATTTCACTCTTTTAGTATCATGCAATGCACAACTGTTTTACAAATACATATTAAAATATTTTGAAGGTTTAAAAAATTAAATTTTTTGTTTGAGTAGTTTAATAAGAATAGTTTCTTTTTCTAAATAAATAATATTGAAATTATGTTTTGTTAAGAGTATAAAGATCAAAACAAAGTTAAAAGATTCTTTGTTTTCTGTTTTGAGTTTTCTTATAATTTGAAAATGGTTGGAAAACATTTCATTTTTAGAGACATTGATATGATGACTTTGGGGAGGGGTTATCTAAATTTACATGTAACTTTTAACTTAAAAAATTCAAAAATTTTAACCTCTTGTTAATCTGAGTTTTATACTTTAAAAGATTATGTTCTTTAGATATAACTATATAAACAGTTTTTAATATTTTTTTAAAAAATTTTTAAAATCTATATAGTGTACATCATACTTCAATTATACAAAATTGGCGAGCAACTTTAGATAGATATATATAATAGATAAAAATTTATTTATCAATGTGTTTTCCATAATTTATAAAGATTTTCCTTTTAAAGAAAAAAGTGAAAATGTTCTTATATTTTTTTAACAAAAAACCATTTAATACTATTATTTTAAAATTATTGATAGAACGAAACTATGAACATGAGATTCGTATTTTGAGCAATAATTGGATCTTATAATACATAGGGCCTGTTTGGATGGACTTATAAGAAGAGTATTTTTCAATATTACTTTTTATAAAAGTACTCTTTTCTTAAGTTAAATTGTTTTGTGTGTGGGTACAATAATTAGGGATGGAAATAAGGTCAGGTCAGGCCTGTTAAACATGCACATGGCCCGTGGCTTGTTATAGGTTACTTTTTTAGGCCTAGCCTGACCTATTCAAAAGCATTTTCAAACTGAGTTTTATTTTTTGAGCTAAATTATACTTTGATCCCAATTTTTTTTTTTCTCTCCCAACCACTATATGTGATCCCTCATCTTGTTAAATTTCTATAGTTTAAAGTAAAAGTGCAACACATTTGAGAAAAAAAGAAATACTAAAGAAAAATAAAGGTTTAACAATTTTATACTTTTAGTATCATGCAATAAACGAGTATTTCACATATACATATTAAAATATTTTGAAATTTTAAAAGATTACATGTTTTGTTGGAGTATAGTTGAATAGGAATTATTTCTTTTTCTAAAATAAATAATACTCCCTCCATCCGAAACTAAATGTCTCTATTTCTATTTTAGGTTATCTGAAATTGAATGTCTTATTTCTTAAAATAGTACGAGTTTTAAGCTAAAGTCTCATTAATAGCCTTACTAATTTTAGGAATTACATCCACTTGCACAATAATTCTACAACCAATACACGAATTATAAGGATAAATTAGTAACTTGTCTGAAAGTCAAAGACACTTCATAATTTTTTAACAAGTTCAAGTAACATTCAATTTTGAACGGGATATTAAAACTATGTTTTTCTTAAGAGTATAAAGATCAAAAAAATCTTGAAAGATTCTTTGTTTTCTGTTTTGAGTTTCTTTTTATCATCGTAAAATGGTTGGAAAACATCTTCATTTATAAAGAGACATGTGATAAGTTTCAGGTACAACACATAACGAATAATGGTTAATAAATCACAGAATACCAAAGACAATTATTTATAATTGATATTATTACTTTTGGGAAGGGTTATCAAAATTTCTACATGTAGCTTTTGACTTAAAAAATTTAAAATTTTTAACTCTTGTTAATTTGGGATCTATACTTTGAAAGATTATCTTCTTTAGAGATAGGGTAAAATAACTAATTTAGTCCCATAACTTTATTATTTTGACTATATAGGTTCATATCTTTTTTTGTCTTTTATGGTCCCATTACTTTTTTTATTTTTTGGCCATGTTTGTCCATCTTTTTTTTTTCATCTTTTAAAGTTCCATAACTTTGTAACAGTGACTAATTAGATCCTATAACTTTTTTGTTTTGATAGGTTCATATATTTATATATAAATAAATATATATCAAGGTCTTATAATCTTAAATAATTTTTTGACCTAGTTGGTCATCGATAAAAAGTTACAGGACTTCATTGGTCACCAGTAAAAACTTATGGGACCTAATTAGTCATCGGTAAGAAGTTATGAAACCTTAAAAGATTAAAAAGAAGATATGAACCTACATTGTCAAAATAAAAAAAAGTTTTGAGATCTTAAAAGATAAAAAAGAAATGATATAGAGTTACATGATCAAAACGAAAAAATTACGGGACAAAATTGGCCATATAACTATATAAACACTTCGATTTTTTTGAATTTTTTAAAATCTCCATGGCATCCATCATACTTCAATAATACAAAATTGGCGAACTATTGTATATAATATATATATATATATATATATATATATATAATATTTGTATATTTATATAAATTTATTTATCAATGTGTTTCCCATGATTTATAAGGATTTTCTTTTTTAAAAACAATAAAGTATATATGTATCTTTATTTTTTTTTTAACAAAAACGATTTAATGCTATTATTATAAATTATTGATAGACTTTATACGGAAACTATGAACACGAGATTCGTATTTTGAGCAATAATTGAATCTTATAACACATATGGTCTATTTAGATGGGTTTATAAAAAAAAAAGTACTTTTTCAATATTGCTTTTTATGAAAGTGCTTTTTTTAAAGTTGTTTTGTATTTTGGATGCATTAATTTATAAGAAGCTTCCCTTTTTTTTTTGGAATTTTTGTTTTAAATGTTTTTAAGATTTAATAGAATGATTATATTTCAAAAATTATAATATATTAATTGCTAATATTATATATGAAAAGGAAGACAAGTAGTGAAATTATGTACTTAAAAAATAAGCTTTTTTTTTTGACTTAAAATTTAAGTAGTTTTTTGATTTATTTTTTAATTTATGTTTTTTTCTACAATCTCAAACAAACATCGTTTATTTTTACTTAAGTGCTTTTTTTATAAAAATGTAAGTGTTTAATTTTTAAGAACAATCAAAAATGTTTTAGTATATTGTGTATCGCATTCTCTGATATTAAATTTAAAATAATATAATTTCATATGTTCATTTATTTGCTTTTAAATTTAATAATGTAATACTTAATATATATTTATATATTTTTAAACTTCTAGTACTAAGTCTGACTTAATATTATTCCAGCTATTTTTAATTACACACTTTTTATTTCAAATAATTATATATGTATTTATTATTTAAAAAAAAATTGGAAGATTAGTCATGGTAATATCTCAAGTTTAGAGCAAAGTCAACTGTTATGCCCTTAGTTTTTTTTCAACCAATTTAATACCTATACAATGGAAGTGATGCAAAAGTAATACTTCCAATGACTTTCCAGCCAATTTACCTACTGCACCCACCAAAGAAACAACTTAACTTTAAAAAAGAGTACTTTTATAAAAAGTAATACTGAAAAAATAGTTTTTTATAAGTCCATCCAAACAAGCCATATGTATTATAAGATCCAATTATTGCCCAAAATATGAATCTCATGTTCATAGTTTCCATATAGTCTATCAATAATTTAAAATAATAGTATTAAATGGTTTTTTTTGAAAAAATATAAGTACATTTCCACTTTTTTTCAAAAAAAAAAAAAAGGAAAAATCTTTATAAATCATGGAAACCACATTGATATATAAATTTTTATCTATTATATATATAGAGAATTGATACTGTGTGATGCAACGCACACAGTACCGTGTGCATGTGTTAATAACTTCACGGAAGAATGAATGGAAAGCATAACTCCTATATACATCATGCTCAGGAGTTCCCCCCACCCCCGAGTTCCCTCTCGATTTACTAGGTAGAACCTCCACCTCCAAATCAAATTTCGCCGGACTAGTGACCTCCACCTCAACCTCCCGAGTTCACTTTCATCAAACTCATCGGAGCTGGACGAGCACCGGTGACATCGACAAGCTCAGAAGAAAACCCCCCCACTGTCTGCCACTCCTCTGCACACACTCTTCCCACCCTCGACTGTCTAGCTCAGGAGAAATCGACATCATCTCCACATTCCTCTCCGCAAAACTCAGAAGAAAAATATAAACTCAAGCTCCACGGTCTTCGTCGTCTTCTTCATCCTGTGCCGTGTCAATGCCGCAGCTAGGGCTTCATCAGGTGGTTCACTCTCGGCAAAGACAGGTAAGGGTTTAATTGCATGTCTCTGGGTATGTGTTATTTTTGTTCAAATTTGAGCTTTCATTTAGGTGATGATTGTGTTTTTGGGTTTTGAAATTAGCGGTATCTGAACTTCTACCTAGCTATACAAAGAGAGTACTTGAATGAGTCCTAAAAAACAAAACTTTTGTAGCCCTATTGGGCAGTGAAATATACATGTATACAAATATGGACTAGGTTTGATTGGTGTTTTTGTGCTGATATAGGTTTCTTCTGTAGAGGTGACTCAGGTTTGGCTTTGATTGTTTTCTGCTTTATTCTGGAGTTCCCGTTTCTGATGAAATAATGTATATGTATTAGTAGTATGCTGTATGTATTTGTTGAGGATTGCATATTCATCTGCTGTCTTTTTATTCTACAAGATGGAAGACGGTTCCGAGAATGAAAAAATTACAGATTAGTCGTTTACAATTAGAATGAACACTTGAGAGTTTAAGGATGTAAGATATTAGTCATTTCCTTATGCAGAACCTACTTACTATATGATAAGATCTGAGGTTTATTTCTTAGGTCCCTCTTCTTGTTAAAAGGCATGTGGGG
>JAOXNR010053049.1:0-15036 GCA_028571225.1 Parsonsia alboflavescens
GTAACGGAATTTTTGCTACAGTGCTCATGCAGCCAACCAAGCGGAGCAAAAATTCCGTTACGGTAACGATTGGAGCGCTTATTAAGGCAAATCTGTTTTTATATATATATATATATATATATATATATATATATATATACATATATTAAACAGAGAGTCCAACCTAATGTTGAATTCAATGGAAAAATTCAACCGAAAGATAACCCATCCAATGATAGAAATAAAACATTAGTTTTCCTTTCAGTAGTCACACTTGACTTTTTTATTTTATTTTTTAACAGAAGGTTAAAAAATGGCAAACAATTCGACAGGAAACAGAAAGAGAAACAGAGGACAAAAAAATGAATAAATCCTGGGAACAATTGCCGCATTATTGCGGAAAAACAGATGATCAAACAGTGTCATAACATCAATAAATCGAACGGATGATCAGGAATCAATAACACATGATTTGATACCAATGAAGGATATTATATCCTCTAAGATATAGAAACAAATTCTGATAATAACTTGCAAAAGACATGCCCAAGATCAAATTAAAACACTGATCAGAAAGTATATCACAGTTATGAATATCCCTTATTAGCCACAGATTATAAGAACCTTTACAATCCTGAGAATCAACGTCTGAGAAAATATGAAAGAGGGAATATTGTTCTCTGTTTTATGTTATTCTTTCTCTGTAAAAACATACATTAATAGTAGAGTTATATCCTCATTTTATAGTTCTCTAAAATTTGTTATCTGAAGGAAGTTGTTTGAAAAGAAAAGTCATATCCCTTTCTTTTAATTAACTTCTCTTCAATAGTTGTTTTTACCAAGGGACATATATCCCATCATTGGTGATCCATAATTCCAACAAAAGTAAAATAGGAAATTCATTTATGTTTTTCTATTTTGGAACTTATAAGTGACAATTAATTTGACAAAAAGTAACTCTCTCTCAAGTGACAGTTATTTTGAAATGGAGGGAGTATATTCTTAGAAAATAAATAGTACTTCTTCATCCTTAATTTTAGATCATTTGTAATTATTTTATCAATATTAAAGTAATATTTTTATTTCTTCAAATGCCACTATTTTAAAAGAACATAGCGGGTCATTAATATTGAAAGAATGGATGAAGATTGTAGAGCACGAATTATAATAAGGGGAAAGAAACGTTATGGTAATGAGGATGGAGAAAGTAATGCGAAGGGGGAAAAAGAAGTAATTCAATATGCAATATTTCTTGTTGTTACATGGAAGGGGAGGCTTGGCATTGAATTATGTTACATTTCTCTCCAGAAAAAGGATTCTCCTTTTTTTTCTTTTGGGAAATTAGCACAAAATATACAGAAACATTTACGTTTCATTCATGTCAAGCCCCAAGTCTAAGATATGACAATGCCATACAACCATAAGAAACTCACAGATATGCAAAGCTAAATTAACAGTCCAAAATCCATCCTTATCAATTAACAAATCCAAAATACAAAAATCCGAGCTAAAATAATAAAGTATTCCAAAACTTGTTACCATAAGTGTATAACATGAACCAACAACTGATTCAAAGTTATTCTCATAAGACTACAAAATATATCAACTATTTATTAAGAACCAAGTACAAATCTCTAACAATCTTTAAATAAAATTTAACAACAAAAGAAAGCCTAGAGACAATTTAACAATGCTAACAAAAATACCGAAAACTTAATAGAGGGGGTTTATTACTCAAATGAACAGTTCAAATACAATTATTTAATCCAAATCTCATTTCAAAAACACTCCTCTATCAAAACAATTCTTTTGGTTTCTTTTCAAGCTATCACAATCACAATGACCTTACAGTTACAATCACAATGACCATATGGTCACAATCATAATCATCCGTTGACGACAATAAATATAGCTGTATGGTGGCTATGAACAAATATGTGTTCGCACATGCGTGTATATATATAAATGAGAAAGATATACAATGAAAATATATCTATTTTTATCAAACGCAAATACTAATTTGTTTGAGGATTTTGATTTGGGTATGAAATGAAGTTGTACCAAATCCATTATATAACGGGATCTAAAATTAAGTATGCCCAAAATATTGGAAGGCCTAACAGTTTACATAATGTGAAAAGAACTTTCGATATTGTTATTATTGTTAATGTTAATTCTTATAACTATAAGACCATTGGCATAAAAGTGGTCCTCAGTGCCTTTGTAGCAGAAAAGGCAATAATTTCAAAATGATGTTGAAACTAGGTATTTCTACTCTATAGCTTGAAGCAACATTAGCATATATTTTGGACTGACTATTAGTGTCAAGGTTGGCACTTAAAATCTAGGGACTGATAAAAGTATCTCATTTGAATTAACTTGCCCTTAAGAGTTCAAACATAGATAAGCTGCTTCAGTGGATTATAATTTTTAGTACTTGCAGAATTTCATTTTTGAGAAATATGTTTGCAAACAAACCTAAAAAATTTACTAGTTTGTAATTTTCACTTTTGAAATTTTCTTAAAGATATTATAGTCTATTAATGTCCCTATTAGAAAGGTTAAGAAATATAGAAAGAAAGGAATGACTTTAGAATATAATTCAAAAAAAATATGTAACTTTTGAGTTGTAACTTTTATAACGATATATGTGAATTTGGTGAAATCATACTTGTTTTAATTATTCCAAGGTTCGAATTTGAAAAATTAGATTTATAATTTTCTCTTTGCATCAGTCTTTATTGACATCTTTGTCTCTGTTTTTAAATACAGGATTTAGAAAAGTGTTATAGGTTTGGGGCAATTGAAGCTATTATGGAACTTTACATTTACTGATTTCGTTTTGTAAAGTTTATTGATAGATATTCAAGGCATGTATTTTTACTTTTCCCCAAATTTTATTTGATTTTTGTACATATTTATAAATTATATATATCTAAGGATGAATTTAACTTACAGAAGAATGCATTTTACTTTTTATTGTGTTATGCGACCTCATTAGTAAATGTTACGTATGGCTATTTTTTACTGTTGTATTAGCATACAAGAATATATTAAATGTTACAATTGATAAAAATATCATTCCCAAATTTAGAAAGAGAGAGAGAGAGAAATACACGACTGTCTTCAAACCATCTTATATAAGCTAAATATAGACAACGGCTAGCAAGCTATTGTGTATGGAGATTTTTATGAAATGGCTCATAAGGTGATGCACATATTCTATGGCCACCATAGTAAAAAAGTATTTTATGCCACCGCAATATAAAATGGATTTTTACAATGCAGGAATTATAGACCACCGAGTATATCGTCGTATAAAATATAAACAGTGATCTTCTCTCCGTCGATTTTTTTTGCGACGACTGCATTTGCAATCGCCCAAAAACCATCACTTGACCGTCATATAAACTATATACAATGGCTTTGGTAGTATATACAACTGTCCAACAGCAGTCATTTGTAACCCTGTTTTTGGTAATGACAAACACTAATCAACTTTATTCTTGCATAACTTTCCCATCTTTGCTTTTTGCCCCTTTCCTTTTGTATTGCTATTTTTTGTATTCTGGCTATTAGAGGAATTGAAGTTCAACTATATGAGTAGATATAAGGATTATTGTTTGTTGCTTCTGCATACATAGAGAGAGACTTGAGATCAGCACCTAGTGGGAGGGACAAAACGGGCTTGAGTAGAAACTTAATGAGTAAGAGAAGCTTGAGTAGTGAGAAAAACTTGATTTTTTGAATTCTTAATCACTACCTTCAAAGATCAACTCCAAAATTGCAAATTAGTGTTCTTTTGTGGCGTTATCTAAACAAAAGATATATTAAGAATTGAATACCAAGAATTGATTAGTGTAAAAGGCTTCCTGAAGAACTCATTATGGATTTCAAAGAAAATTATGTTCTTTGATGAAAAAGATAGGGACGATGGTGTTTATGTTTCTCCCTAATGGGTGAAATTGGATGAAGGATCTCCTTCTTCTTGAAAATTTGTTTCTTTCTTCTCTTCTCAATGTAAAATATTGACAACAACATCAACACCCACCAAGTTAGGGTTTGATGTTAAATTTGAAAATATTTCAAGTACAATTTTGTAATTTAATTACTTGTATACAGTGAGGATGTAAAAGACTTTTACTATTCCCTAAAAAACTATCCAATTCTATTTGTCCAAATAGATTCCGAGAATTTAAGATACTAAAACTTTTTAAAAAAAATTCAATAAAGACTGTTTATGAAAAACTCAAAATTCAACCTCTATCAAAATAGACCCAATATAATATTTTTGTTATTTTGCAACGACCCTTGATGGTTTCAAACTATGAATGACGAATGTAAAATCCTCAGGTGCTATCATATGTGTGGGACTTAGTTCCATCTCATGACTCATACAATTTAGTGGTAATGGATTTTTCATATCAGGGAGAGTTAGATGGAGCCATTGCCCATTATAAAGTTAGTATGGTTGCCAAAGGTCTTATTCAACATTCTAGGGTTGGTTATTATGACACTTTTTGTCTTGTCATAAAACCCATCACTATGTGCATTGGTTTCTTCAATGCAATGTATCATGATTGACTTGTTTTCAAATGAATGTGAATAATGCTTTCATTTTAAGACGCTTATAAAAGGACATGCTATGATCCAACCAAGTAATAAGGAACACCCTTATTATGTGTGTAAGTTGAAGATGACAATTTCTGATTTCAAACAAGTACCTAACGCTAGGTACGATGAACTTTAATCATATCTCCTTCAATTCGGTTTGTTTAATCTTATATACTAATAGCACCTTTGTAATCTTTTTCAAAAGTGAAATAATCATATTGCATACCAAGATTTTCAAAATTGAGAGTTTATGTAAACTTCATCAATCACCTTCTATGTCTTCCGTTCCAATTACAAGGATAAGAGCTTCAAGAATGAAGAAAGCATTAATGGCACTTGTGCAAGACAAAGAAGAATTACTGGATTTTGAGGTCATATTTGAAAAAGCTACACTTGAGGATGATGATCAAACTAAGAAGCTATTTATTGTACTCAAAGTTGAAGGCTTATATGAAGACTTAGTAGAAGACTTGAAGGATTGCACGAAAGAGCCAAAAACATGCCCAAGAATTGAGCAAATTGGAAGCAACTCAAAGCATGAAAAGAAGGTTGAAAGAACAAGAAAAAAATGTGAAATGGTAGCTTGTCCAGCATTGAATGGCATGTAGCCGGCACAGGCTTCATAATTCAACAATTGGTCTAGAGTTCTAGAGCTATTTGGCTCTCTATCTGACTCACTATCCAACACCGAACAATCCATCCCCGCTCCTACCAACTTTGATTTTTGTTGACTTTTCATTATTTCCTCTTGTTATTTTAATCTGTATTAAGGGTATCTTGGTCCTTTGACCCTTAGCACAAATTATTTAGGTTTTTTTCAATTTTTGGATTATATATATGATCGTAAGTTTCAATTACAAACAACTTTGACATATTGAAATCAAAACCTGTTAGATCAAATTGATCTTGTTCTTTTGAGAGTTCATGAGATTCTTCTAGGATTCTTGGGTTACTTTAATTAGGCTGACTATTACTTTGGCTAGGGTGTTATTTAGTCTTTCAAATCAAGACATTGGTTAATGTTTGCAAAACAACATAGGTCAGTGTAACTAGTTAGAATATAATTATGAGTCTTGGGATTGTTTCTTCAAATTGGTGTGTTAGAAAGTGAGCGAAAAATCATTGTAGAGATCACAACATCTTTTGGTATCAGAGCGTAGGTATATCATAATTTATGTTTACCTATCCGAAAGCCCTAATAGGCTTTTAATTAACTTTATTTTGATTGTAACAAACTAGGACTAATAAGATTCAAAGTTTGATCTTTTGTAATTGATTTGAATACATCTAAGTGCTTTTCAACAATTGATTTATGCGGTTTAGTGAAGAAGTCTTCCAAGAGTTCAAGACTTTACAAGATTGAATAATTAGCTTAGGAAGCTTGGTTGTGTATTTTTTTTTTTTTTTTTTTGTACCAAATCTTTCTTGTTTTAATGATTCTTGATTTTAAATAGTTTTAATTATTTAAGTTATCAAGATCACATTTTGATAAAAGATCTTTACTTTAATTTCAGTTTTAAAGTGATTTTTAATAAGTTGATTTTAAATGAAAATTGTTTATAAATTATTTTATTTCAAATGGATAGCCCAATTAGTAAGATCAAATCTAAAAAATGATTCAATATTAATTAATGATGTTGAAAAACTTTTGGACGCTCATGCAAATGAATGGATCATCCAAAAATTTGAAATGAGGGTCCAAAACCCTTCCAAAAAGCTTTTGGACAAGTTTTGGATGCAAATTCTTCACGAACAGATCGTCAATTTCTGTTAAGTTCAGTGTCCGAAACAGGCAATTTATAGTTGTGAGACAAAACTATCTTCTCTTGCCTAAAAGGCTTTCCTAGCACTTTTCACACCATTCTTGACATCAAAAAAACTTACACTTCAATATATATTTGTAAAAAAAGTTGAGCTACTTTGATTTTATCATGTCTTCACTTTTGTTCAAGAATCATTACAAGGAATCTTGCAAAGGCTCAAAGTATATTCAATCTCACTTCCAAGGGAAGTGCTCTTTATACCCATTTCTACTCTTTATTTCCTTATGGTTCCTAGGTTGTCTTTATGATTCAAAACCCTTGGAGAGGGTGATCCTAGTTTGATTTACATTACACTCGGTTGTCTTTGTGACACAAAATCCTTCGATAGGATTATCCTAGTTTATATTAATTGTTGAACTTGGGTTTGTTACCCTAATTGTATTATTTATTGAAAACCTTAGGTGGTGGATGTAAACTCACAAGGGTGAGTTGAACTTCTATAAGTAGTTGTGTTAATTGTTTGTTGAGCTTTGTTATTGTTTATCTCTCTTACTTTGTTTAAACTTGAACTGATTTCCTTAGAAGTGTTTGACAAAAGTTCTACACCAACATAGTTTTCTAATTTACAAAAAGGGATTTAACAATTGTTTTGAAAAAGTTTTCTAAAAACCTAATTCACACACCCTCTTAAGTTTTTGAATGTCCTAATTGCTTTCTTTGTGTTATTTATTTGTTTTAAGATCATGTTTTGTTTTGTTGAGATCTATGATCTCATGTCTTCTTTGTAATCTTGTTCCTTTCCCATCTTCTTTGTGTTCTTTTTGGGATCCTTGAATTGTGAAAATTGTACCTAAGGCCAAAAGGGAAATTCTATTGTTTTTTATGAATTGTTCTTCTCTTAAAATATATATATATTTTTTTTTTCAAAAAAACAGGATCAAGAGTTCTAGTGGAATTCAAGAAAAGCATTAAAAAAAAAAGGGTGAATTCTATTGAAATCCATTGAATTGTGATTGAGATCCATTATGGATTTGATCAATTGTTGGGTTAATTTTGAATTGATGATCAGTTGTAATTGATTTGCCTATTGTCTATGCAAATTTGAGATAAAAGGGATTTACATTGTTGATTACATTGAAAATTAGGATAACTTGTTCTTTGAAATCAAAATGTGTTTGACAAAAGGCCTTTCAAATTTTCATTGACTCTAAATGTTTGATTATTTGTCTCCTTGCACATAGACCTAATTCTTGACACTCTACTCCTCTGACTTTTTGAGCATCTATTGACCAGTTGATTGAGTTGTGTAGATTGCTTAGCATTCTTTACTTGAAGTTGTTCGTGTTGTTCAATTGAGTTGCTTAAGAACTTGAAGAACAGTTAGGAGTGGAAAAAGGCATACCGGGGTAAGCAAATTAGAGCGAGAAAAATTGAATTGATTGCGTAACACACGAAAGCAAGTAAGGAACAAATTTCCCCTGTTTTTTCTTTTTCTTTAGGTAATCATAACAAATGAGCATCTCCATCATCACCAGCATCAAACATTGGTTACAAACATGATGGAAGAGATCTAAACATAACGATGGACAATGTGGAAGGAAGGATAAATACATTGGACACACCTCCACCTGTACTTGTGAGAAATCAAATGCTAAAAGGGAATGTGGAAGGAAGGATAAATATATTGGACACACCTCCACCTACACCTATGAGAAATCAAATGCTGAAAGGGAAAGGGGAAAAGGTAACCATTAAAGGGTTCAAGCAAGAAGAAAAATCATACAAGAGTATGAAGATATGAATGAAGAAGAATTTGATGAAAAATTTGATAAAACTAGATTGCAGAATAGCAGAGAAGGGAACATTGACAAAAACTTGGGAAGCATCAAGATGATCAAGGCAAGATGGAACTTGTATTTGAATGCCATAACTTATCGGAGGAAAAGAAGATCAAACTGGTGGTCTTTGTCTTTACGGATTATGCAATAGTTTGGTGGGATCATTTGGTGTTGGCAAGGAGGAAGAATGACACACCACCAATTGTGACTTGGGAAGATGTGAAGGGACACATGAGGAATAGATTTGTGCCCATTCATTATCAAAGAGACCTTCATCACAAGATACAAATCCTCACTCAAGGCTTTCAGGGTGTTGATGGGTATCACAAGGAAATGGAGATTGCCCTGATAAGGACCAATTTAATAGATGAAGAAGAGGAGGCTACAATGGTTAGCTTTCTTAATAGCTTGAACAAAAAGATTGGTGACATACTTGAGCTACAACATTATGAAGATTTTGATTATATGGTGTAAAAATCTATCAAGATTCTAAAAGAAGTGAAGAATAGGAGATCATCCTGTGGAATTTCAAGTTAGGAGAATTCATCTTCAAAGACCTCTAGCATTTGGCCAAGGAGTTGCTAAGACAACCACCAAAGAGGAGGCACCTAAGCCTATGCAAGTTGAAGTCAAGGCTCTCAAGGAGATAAAGGTAAAACTCAACTTCCACCTTACATAGCTAGGTAAGTTAAATGCTATAAATTAATGTCAAGGATGTTATCATTTCTCTACACAATATCCTAATAAGAGAAATATTCACATGGATGGAGGAAAAGTTGAATCCACTAGTGAAAGTGAAGAGGAACATGTGGTATAAAATGCTAATAAAGAGGAAGATGATGACATTGAATCAAATCTTGGTGAACTTGGAGGGTAATTGAACATGGTTGTGAGAAGGGTACTTAATATTCAAACAAAGGGGGATGAACAGGATGAGTTCCAAAGAGAGAATCTATTTTAGGCCAGGTGCTTGGTGAGTGAAAATATTTATAGTTTGGTTATTGATAGTAGTAGCTGCATTTAATATTACTAGAAAATATATCGTGGAGAGGTTAATGCTTCCATGTATTCATCATCCCAAGCCATATAGATTGCAATGGTTGAATGATAGTGGTAAGGTGAGAGTTGGGAAGCAAGTGGAGATACCTATCTCTACAGAGAAGTATAAGGATAAAGTGCTTTGAGATGTGGTAACTATGCAAGCTATTCATTTGCTACTAAGGACCTCTTGGCAATATGATAGAAAGGTAACCTTTAATGGGTATCAAAACAAGTACAGCTTAGAAGTGGATGGAAAAAGGATTCACTTGAACTCATTGAAGCTATATGAGGCTTACATGGATCAAAAGAGACCCCTAGAGAAAGTGAGAGAGTATTATGAGAAAAAAGAAAGAAAGGAGAGGGAGACAAAATAAAAGGAGGGTGAGAAAGAGGAAAAAGAAAGAGAGAAATCTAAAGAATTTGAGAGGAACAATAAATAGGAGAAAGAAAAGAGTGGTAAAAAAATAAATTTCCTTGCAAAAGAAAGAGAGGTCAAGAGTGCTTTTCTAAGTCAAAGACCTATGGCCTTGTAGTTACACAAAGATTCATTATTTTCTAATGCTTTTGATTTTAACCCTTCTATTTCTAGAATTGTTTTACCTATTTTGAAGGACACTAAAGACATATTTTTGGGAGAGCTACCAAAGGGATTGCCACCTATAATAGGGATTGAGCATGAAATTGACCTTGTATCAGAAGTCCCTCTCCCAAACAAGCCCGCTTATAGAAAAAACAAAGAGGAAACAAAAGAGTTGCAAAGACAAGTTGAAGAGCTTCTTGAGAAGGGGTACATGAGGAAAAGCATGATCTCATTTGTCATTCCAGTATTACTTGTGCCAAAGAAAGATAGAACTTAGAAAATGTGTGAGGATTGCCTTGCCATCAATAAGACAAAAGTGAAGTATTGTTTTCCCATACTTCATTTAGATGACATGTTTTATGACCTTAGTGGTAGCCAATGTTTTTCCAAAATTGATTTTAAAAGTGGTTATCATCAAATTAGAATAAAAATAGGATTGAACAGAAGACCTTTTTTGAAACTAAACATGGCTTGTATGAATGGTCGGTTATGCCTTTTGGATAGACAATTGCACCTAGCACATTTAATCATGCTCTTAGAAAATGCATACTAAAGTCTATTTTGATGATATATGGATATTTTGATGATATCTTGATAAATAGTTGGAGCATTGATGAACATCTTGAGCATTTGATATTTGTGTTTGAAGAAATGTTCTTTTTGCTTGCAAAAAGTTACTTTTCTTGGATATAAGAAAAGATTGAGGCAATCAAGAATTGACCTACTCCTAAAAGTGTAAGTGAGATAAGGAGCATCCATGGTATAGCTGCGTTTTATCAGAGGTTTGTGCCAAATTTTAGCACTATAGTCGCTCCTCTAACGAAAGTCATCAAAATCAAGGTAAAGTTTAGGTAGGAAAAAGAGCATAATAGTGTTTTTCAATTGTTAAACTCTAAACTTGCAAGTGACCCTATTCTTGTCCTTTCTGATTTTTCTAAGGTTTTTGAAATTGAGTGTAATGTGTCGGGATTGGGGATTAAAGCGATTTTGATGCAAAAGGGTAAACTTATAATACTTTTGTGAAAAGTTGAAAGGATATTCTTTGAATTACTCTACTTATGACAAGGAGTTGTATACTTTGGTTAGGTCCTTGGAAAATTGGCAACATTAATTGTGGCCTAAGGAATTTGTCATTCACACCGATTATGAGTCTTTAAAGCACTTCAATAGCCAAGTGAAATTGAGTAAAAGGCATGCCAAGTGGGTGGAGTTCATAGAGATGTTTCCATATGTGATCAAATATAAACAAGGTAAAGAAAATGTTGTGGCAGATGCCTTGTCTAGGAGGTACACTCTTATCTCTACTCTTGATGCTAAGTTACTTGGCTTTGAGTATGTTAAAGACTTATATGTGAATGACAATTATTTCAAAGTGGTGTTTGTTGCTTGCAAAAAAGGGGCTCCTGATAAATGAGATTTGCATGAAGGATTCTTGTTTAGGGAGAATAAATTATGCATTCCCAATTGTTCTTTGAGAAAATTGTTGGTCAATGAATGTCATGTGAATGGATTCATAGGTCATTTTGGCATTTTCAAAACCTTAGACATTCTAAAAAGGCCTTTTTATTGTCCGCACATGAAAAGAGATGTTATAAAAGAGTGTTCTACTTGCATTGTTTGTTGGTCAATGAATGTCAAAGTCTGCTATGCATTTTACATGCCATTATCCATTCCCAATGTACCTTGGATGGATGTGTCTATGCATTTTGTGTTAGGTTTGCCCAAGTCAAAGAGGGAAAAGGATTCCATCTTTGTTGTAGTTGATAGATTTTCTAAAATGACACATTTTATTTCTTGTGCTAAGAGTGATGATGTTCATCATGTAGCAGATTTGTTTTTCAAGGAGGTTGTGTGTCTTTATGGTATACCTAGAACTATTGTTAGTGATAATGATACTAAGTTTTTTAGCTATTTTTGGAAGGTGTTGTAGGGAAAACTTGGGACTAAATTGTTATTTTCTACTAATTGTCGTCCCAAAACCAATGGACAAACGGAAGTTGTTCATAAAACTTGGGAACTTTATTGAGAGATATCATCAAGAGGAACTTGAAATCTTAGGATGATTGTTTTGTCCTTATTTTAATTTGCTTATAATAGGTGCGTTCATTCCTTTACTCATTACTCTTGTTTTAAATTGTTGTATGGTTTTAATCTTTTAAATCCCTTGGATTTAATGCCTTTGCCTCTGAATAAGTTGCATATGTAACGTTGACTCTCTCAAACCTAACCCCACTATGTTTCGATAAACATGTTAGGTTTCTTGAATAGTACCATATTACCTAGCCGGAGGGAGAGTGGCTAAGGTGGGGTCTCTTCAAGTAACTAAAAAATTTTTTTCAACTTTGATAATGAAATCATAAACTAATAGAGAACTAGTAGATAAATAGGTCGGAATTCATTACAATACAAAGATTGATACGATAAGGGTTGGTCTATTATCCATTATATACAATCCAATTAAAACATAGGGATTACATTTATAGAAAAATAATAGTCCACTAGTTGGAATAGATTGTTCCTTTCTATTTGCGGAATTTCATCGAAGTTGTGCAGCAAAACTGGACATACAGATAGCCTGTGTGTTCCTCGTTCCTTACCTAAATCTGTAAGAAAGACATTATCACACTTACATGAGCTAACACTTAGTGAGTAATCCTTGCCATGCTAGAAAATAATACATAAATTTTAAAATCTGAAGAGGAAAACAAGAGCTCAAAAGTATCATGTTAAACACATCTGAACATTCCATTTCCTGCACATTTTCCTGACAATTCAAGTAAATTCCATTTCTAGAACCTCGTGTGCATAATCACGACTAACTATGCACAAGCTCTTAAATAGACTTGGTGAGATTATTCTTTGGATACCATTGGGGTCACACAAAAACCCCTCGAAGCGTTTGAACCTCCTAACAAGTCTTGAAAAAAAACTCCCATTTATAGTTAATCGGGTTCGTATCCAAAAGTCCGTCAATCTTGTGCTTTTCCATCCCTTGCAGATTCCCCAAATTAACTTTCTAGCCTGATCACATGTTCAAGTATGTCCTCAAAATAGGCGAGAGTTTGGATGGCTAAGCAAATTATCATATTTAGTTAGTTATCCTACTCTTAACCTATTGGATTTCATATCCTACGGTTCGTGTCGGAGTCATCTCAGACATGATTCGATTTCATTTAAAAGGCTCCCATGCAGCTTCAAACATTTAATTCAAGGATCTTGGGAGAAATCCTTTTTTATTTGAGCTCTTTATAAAAATGAGTTTGATTGTCATGAATTAGGACTATGAAGTCCTCATAACGTTTTGTAAACCTCTTATTTAGAAAATATAGGAATAATTGGAAAAATTCGTGGAGTCAATTCGCAGCCTTAAAATCTTGTACAAGGAGGTACAAGGTTTTATAAGAGTTCATATAGAACTTTTTTAATAAACCAAGGTTTTCATAAAATATTTGACGATTCAAGCTTATATAGAAATTCATGCCTTATGGAGTTTTTAATTTCCTTGGAAGGGTTTTATCAAACAACAGATATAAAGATATATAAATATAATTTGAAGTTTTTCAGTTGTTTAGGTGGGAAATGTTGTTCCATAGAAAAACCTTCCTAAATTTTAAAGTTTATTGTTAAAAGTCTTTAGGAATATATACCTACATATATACATATACATATTGTCCAAGAATGGAACTTGTATGATCAAATATTTCTATAAGTTATCAAAACCTAAGAAAAAATTTTACCAATACTTTCTTGCAAAGCTCATAATCAAATTTAAGGTTTCATAGACCATAAATCACGTCTAAGAATCCACCCTTAAGTTCAAATAGACAGCTTTGGTCCAAGTTTGGTGTATTGATAGATTTTGATCAAATTAAGGTCATCCATATCCATCATTATGTCATAAAATCTTATTGAAACTATTTTTAAGTTAATTCTAAGTTTAAAAGGCATAAAATATTTTTGACGGCCTTAAGTCACATTTTCAAAAATCAAGTGGTCATGGTCCAAATTATGTAAATTTTGTTTATAAGTAATCCAATTTGATCATCACAGTGTTCAATTAGGGTACCTTTTATCCTAATCCATGTATATACAAATTCGCAATTTGAAGAACCCTAATTGGACATAAACAAAAGAAATCATGGATTGAAAAATAGGTCATGTTAAACATAATAATCAACAAAGCTACTCATCGAACAACATGGCATGAATTTAAACAACAACCCAATCAAGATTTTATCACACATTCATCCAAGAATCCTCCACTATTCCCCCTCCAATTTTCCAAATTTTTTCATCAATTCAATTCCACATTTAAGCAATTAAACTCCATTCTCCATCATGATTCAATCCAAACCTCAACCATAATCTATAAATTTTGTACTTAAAGAAACATGTATTAAACCCTAGAATGAAATTGACTACTGACTTTTTTTGAAGATATAAACAAGGTTAAAGGATGGTAGGATTCTTGGATACAATAGCTTGGCTGCTTTGAACAAGAACTTAACTTCAATTCGTCTTCTTCACTTGCAAATTCTTCTCTTGGCCAGCCTTATATGTTCTCTATTTTTGTTCTGTTTTGGGCAGAAACAAAGTGACCTCTTGGTCTGGAGAAGGGACCGAGATAATGAGGGAAAGAGGGATTACTTGGTAGCTGGTTTGGTGGTGTGATAGGTGGCAAAATGAGGTTGACAAGTTGCACCACCTAATTGGACTTTCTTTTTCTCTCTTTTTTTTAATTCAAAGACAAAAAGGGAAAGTAATGACCCATTTTTGAGGTCCAAAGAATTCTAGGAGTATATATATATACAGTCCTTCTGTGCTATGCGACGGCACCGAAACGACATCTTTTTGGCCAGCGAGTTTGTTTTTTTTTTTTTGGCAGCTCCAAAACAGCATTGTTTCAGTGTGCGACAATACACACAACAGAAAGTGTGTATAAACATATATAAATATATATATATATATATATATATATTTATATATATTACTAAATTGGAAATTTACCTCGAATCCATAGAGATACGAGATCCAAATCCCAGATTCCAAAAAAGTTTACCCACAAATGAGATGAAACATACCTTTTGATGTCTGAAACTGCAGATCTGTCTATTGAGACGATCGAGATCTACTAGAGTTAAAGTCTTCTAATCTATTCCCTATGAACAGTCTGGGTGAACAGACGGGAATAGGAAAAGAGGAATCTTATTTTTTGTGGAGT
>JAOXNR010053050.1:0-15029 GCA_028571225.1 Parsonsia alboflavescens
AGAAAGTCTGTTTTTCTCCACTCCACACAGAATTCTCCGATCTTCTATTTTCCTTTCTGTTCACCCAGACAGATAGGGAATAGATTAGAAGATCTTACGCAAGTAAATCAAGACGTCCAGATCCATTCTACAGGACAGATCTCCACGAATCATCATTCCAGGTTTCGTTCTCGATCTCATCTATTTATGTGAGAGAAAAATTTTTAAAATCCTGCGACTCCGGATTCGTTTCCTGGTGGATTCGGGACCCGGTTCCCCTTCAGAAAGACTATGAAAAGTACTATTCTATTACAACGTACTCTTCTTCATCATCTCTTGGAGCCTCCAACGAGCTCGGTAGAACCTTCTCGCCCATAGTTATCTCTTGATCAGCGGCGTTTGAGGGACCTGTGGGGCAATCAGTAACATTCTCAAATAGAGGTCTACCCAAAGATAGATGAATAGCTCAGAAGAGATTGAATACCTCATCGAAATCAATAAGCTAGGGATGAAAATTATAATGAGTAATTAAATCTCCGTAGCCATGGATTATTTTACCTTTGAGGAGGAACAAAAGCCTAGGGGGAACATCATGGATCACCCTCTCCGAGGATGGAGCTTTGACAGGTTGGTCTAGAGGACCTTTCTCTTCTTCAGCAGTGCTCTCATTAGTTTGGCTGACCTTAGCCAAGGCTACGGCAGCAGCGACCTCTTCCTACGTGGTCGGATCCAGACTTTCTCGCTCCCAAGGAAGCAGAGCTATTGCATCTGGATGGTACAACTCTTTGAGGACATTCGGATATGTCTTCAAGTCCCCATTGAGCTCGTGCAGCTTGTCAATTACATCAACATAGAGCCCGTAGAGCTCGGGTCAAAAGTTGGACTCCACATAAGTTTGAAAGGTTGTCGTCATTGTCACACAGAGCATCGTAGTCCACCAGTTGGGCATCAGGGTCGGTGATGCGATCCCTTTGTTCATTGCCCACTGAAATCAGTTCCTCGCCTTTCTTCACAACTTTGTCTAGGGCAGAGGACAAATGTAAGTTCCGAGCTCAAGCGATTAACAAATTCTTCTTGCTTTCTTGGAAAAGAGATTGGGTAGTAGAATAATTGGTTTGAGCTTGCTCAGTGGTTGAGCCGAGCTATTGGACTTCTTTTTTAAGACGAGCTTTCTTGTTTTGGAGCTTGGAGATCAAGGTAGAGAACTCCTAATCTTTCTTCACCCTCCCCACTTGCCTCCTTAGTCACTCACCTAAGAAGAAATGGTTCTGAAAAGAAGAAGAAAGGTTAGTACTTAAGGAGAGTTGATATGGAAAAACTAAAAGAATGTTGAAATTAAGAAAACTTACTACAGTGTGGAGAGAGGCAGTATAGCTGTCATGCCCATCATCTGCAAACCGTCGACAGATATCTCAATCAAAGGGAGGCACACACTACATTTGGAAAGATTGGGAGTGTGGCCATTGGAACAACGAGTCTAAAGACTCCATGGCTAGGTCGGGACCCACCTCGCGGTCCCCTAATCAATGTGCAAGGCCAAAGAAAGATTCCCCTGCCTCTTTAGAGTTTCTAGGACCTCTGCATCACCATTGAATTCCATCCCCTACTTTGAGGTCTCAGGGGCCTTCCTCTTTGCCGAAGAGATCAAAGGAAGCCCTGTCTCCTGCTGAGTGGACTTGGAGGAAGGAGAAGAGGATATCATGATCATTGCCAGCCTTTTAGAAGCTTGCAAGGAAACAGCTTCCGCATTCCTTTTCATGGTCGTTCGAGTCCGACTCACATTTGTTATTTTCTTACTCCGAGTCTGGGGGATGGGGATCTTGAAGGAGGACCCTCTAGAGGTCGGAGTGGTAAAGGGAACAGTAGTGGAAGCACCAACAGCATTGCTAAGGCTACTGGTGGGAGCTTAGAAGGACAGCGACCCTCCCTGCTGACCTTTTTGAGAGCGAGTGGAGGACTTCAACAGCCATGCGGTATTCATTGCTACCAAAACAAGGAAAGGAAAAGATGTTAGGGTGCAGAAAAGTTAAAGCTAGGGGAAATTCATTAAAAGATAAAAAATAAAGAAATTTCCTACTAGTGGGAAGAATTCCCATAATTCTCCTAAATGTGGGGAGGTCATGATCTACTGGACTCCCCAATCCAGCAGAACGGATGAAAGCTATTAGCTAGACTGGGTAGGTCGACCTGGCTTTCTTGAAGTCAAAATGGGCCAAGTCGACAAGGAAAATTCTATCCCTCTCTTGCTCGCCAGACAGAGTAGGGAGACCGTTGTAGAAGATCTTATTTAGACTCCAGTTCGGATAGGACTCGAACTGGACTAGATTGGCCGAAAACTTGGTAAAGAGAAGAGAATCCTTCCAACTACACCAAAGGATTGGAAGGGACCTAGTAGTTTATACCTATTATTGAATTGAAGGTACCCTATACTAGCCTTGTTCTGGGCCGTGGACACATTGACCTTAAAAAAACACCTAAAGAGGTCTAGAGAAACAGAAACTTTGTAAAGATGGCAGGTCATTATAAATCCGATAATGGTTCGCACAGCATTGGAAACGAATTGTGCTATTGCGAAGCTTCAGAAGTGGACTACGTCAAGAAGCAGTGGTTTCAGGTAAGGTAGAAGAATGCCTTTTTCAGGTTAGTCAAGCGAAGGACTATGTGTCCAACATGACCACTGTTAGGGTGCTTGGACTCCCGAAAAAAGGCTATGTCATCCTGTTCAGGCCTCTCTCCCCATTCATTTGAAAATTTCGAGACTGACCTAAAGAGGAAGAAAGAGAGAAGACCTCTAGCTTAGGGGGGTCGTAGACCTTGGTCGTGACATAGGGAGCCCTAGCAGTAACGGGAGGCAAATAATATACCTCGTTCTTAGGATTTATAGAAGGTAGAGACCTAGAAATCTCTCTTGTATGGAGAGAAGAGGAGCTAGAAGAAGACGACTGGGTAGAGGAAGATGATTGGGCAAAAGACTCTGAGGACTTTTTTTTCGGGAAGGACGGGAAGACGAGATTTTTTTCTGAAAATAGTAAAGAGAAAAGAAAACTCACTCGTTGTTTATTGAAAGATGGAGAGAGGAAGTGTTCTAACTTCTGAAGGATTCACGAGACAAAAATGAAGATAGTAGTTTGAGCTAATGATATTGAAGAACTTAGATTCTGTTTGCAAGGAGTCCTTTGGGTTCTTAGGATAAGCAGTCCTTTGGGATAAGTTTTGTTAATCCTAAAATCTTCAAAAGCTTCCTAATTTATGTCATAAGGAGTCCTTTGGGTTCTTGGGAAGCGTTAGGTACCCTGGAATCGAGGCTCCAACAAAAAATTGATGAGGCACATCACCTCCGAAAATAGCTGTATAGAAAATGGAGAGACCCTTCAATGGTCGAGACTTAAATATGGTAATTTAGAGGCACGACATTCAAGCTCACAACTTAAATATGGTAATTTAGGTGCCATGACCTTCAAGCTCATTGGACCTATAGAGGGATAATGATGGGAGAAACGTGTATGACTCGAATGAATAGACCAAAATGGACCTAAGCCTCGACCTGAATGCCTAAAAGTTTGAATCACAAGTCAAGAGGAAAGGTGAGTAGTGACCTCTACCCACCGACCTCAAAATGACCTTAGGAGAGGTCTCAATAAACTGCCATCTTCGACCCGGTAAGCTCCAATCCATCTCATACATCTTCCATGCCACTACTAAATGTCTACGACTCATAACATGCTCTATGAACCTATAAATCACTCATCACGAATGGGATAGTCGAGACCTTCGGTATTCACAAAGTTGGTTTAAATTACACGATTCTAGGAGCAATTAGTGGGAGACGATACGATCTCACAATTGTCCTTGCTTACTGTCACGTAATTGATGAGTCACAATCAAAGAAGGTAACCTATTATTTGATATATATGATCAAATCACACACTGTTCATAGATAGATTAAGTTAATTTATTAAAAGGTTACTCTCTCGTAATACGAACTTAGGCATCAAAGCTATCCCCAGGGTGACAGCCCACTCCGGTGATCTGATAATTTTCCCTTTTAGGTTGCAGTTGCAAGAACTATCACAATTCGGGGTGACCCAGAGTTCGTTTCCGTGCTCCATCAATATCAATTTCAGTTTTGTTCAAGCTCAAAATGAAATTTTAATAACAAAACAAATTTACGTCTTAAAGATTTTTAAAACTAAAAGCAAACCTATCTAAATCTAAAATTTAGGTTTGTATTGATCGGTTATCATTTAAACCCTCTTACACACATGTGCACTGTGTGACATCCTTCAATACATTTATCCCAACATCCAAGGATGACTTTTGATTCTTCACTAAGACTTGACTAATATAATTACATTATCTGAA
This sequence comes from Parsonsia alboflavescens, assembly GCA_028571225.1. Taxonomy (NCBI): domain Eukaryota; kingdom Viridiplantae; phylum Streptophyta; class Magnoliopsida; order Gentianales; family Apocynaceae; genus Parsonsia; species Parsonsia alboflavescens. Next base: position 4,342 of record JAOXNR010053050.1, read on the forward strand.
TAGTATTGATGGGGTCTAAAAGTGATGGGCCGGATCGCCCTGTAGATTCTGATGGAGCTCCGCCGTCAGCAGCCTGAGAAGATAAGAAAGAGAGGTCACCAGAGTGGGCTCTCGCCTGGGGAAGAACTCTGATGCGTAAGTTAGTATTTTGGGAAAGTTTTCGAGTAAGGATTGTTCTCAAGAAAGAAGGAGATTTTCTTCTTTTCTTTTTTCCCCCTAACTTATCGGGTGTTTTTGTTTAAGTAATCAGAAAACGATCTGTTACCTTCTGGAATTGGGTTTCCCTTTACGTCGCCATCGGCAATCGGGATAACTGTGGGATTTAATCAAATCCCGCCAGTTGCTCCTAGGATCTCGGAGTTTCCCTGGAACGAGAGAACTTGCTATTCATGTCTCTGTGAGAGCTACGAGCGAGCTCGCCAACCTTCAGACCATCTTCGCGACCTTCCCATGGATATTGAGAAACTCAAACATGTCTTCTGATGAGGTTGTGTCGAGTGGTCCCTGGCTCCTAGGAGTCGCGCACCAGTGGTCGCGGCATGGAAGATTTATGATTCGGATCGGAGCTTGCTAGGTCGAAGTCCAGGTCTAGCAAGACCTTAGCCCGAGTTCATTTAGGAGGTCAGTGACCTCTAGGTCTATGACTTGGGAGGTCGGTGGTGGCGAGTTGCTTACCATGAGTACTCGTTGACTCTGTAAGTCTGACTTTCAAGTATTGAAGGTATGGGGCCCTTTGGTTCATTTGGGTTGACTTTGAGTCCGAGTCGTGCTCGTTTCGACCATCATTACCCCCCTTTAGGCTCGGGATGCCCTTTTAGGACTCTTCACCTTTTAGCAATGACTTGAAGATGGTAATTTAGGCACCAGCGACCAAGCTGAGACTGGGATGCCCTTTTCTTACTCTTCTTTTTGGGCTACTGATATTAGGGCTCTCCAGGTGGAGATGGCTACAGAGGAGGGTTATTTCATTCCTGCCATGCTGATTGAGGGCCCCCACTCTCGACGTACTGGCCACATCATTCTTCACCGCACCAACCTTTGGGGAGGGCTCCTTCTTCCTTTCCTTTATCCCCTCTTTATGGACATAGTCCATTTTTGGAAGGTGCCCTTAGCCCAGTTCACTCCCAATTCCATCAGGATGATAGAAGCTTTCATAGTGACCACTCATCTTTATAGAGTTCCAGTGTCCTTGGAGCTCTTCTGATACTTTTACGAGCTAGAGGTTCCCTCAACCTTTAGTTCATCCAAGGGGTATTGAAGGCTGGTGTTGCGGCATCCAATATTGGATTGCGTTCAGTCTTTGGAGGTGAACTGGAAATCCCTCTTGGTGCGGTTTGATGATTCACTGATGGAAAGATAACCTAACTGGAACAGTAACCGACTTTTCTACAATGAGCTTCCTCCTCTCGCCCCTGGCCTGGCACAAAACCTGGATCTTTTAGTGAACTTGGCCTATTTTGGTTGGCCTAAGGTCGAGTGCCTCTCTTCTGTTTTGCCGAGGTCTTTTCTGGAACCCGTGGGTTTGTGTTGGAGGATGTTGTGTAAACTCCCTACGATCCATGCAAGCATGGGAATTGCTCCTTCCGATAAGTGGTCCTTCTAAAGTTGGCTTCTTTGCTGCTTGTATCTTTTCTGCATATTTGATGGTCTCTCTCCCCCCTTTTTTCTTCTTTAATAGTGCTGAGAGGCCTTGGCTGGCTTTACGGAGCTGGCCAGAGCCAAAGCACCACCAGGTCAGCAAGTGGTGTGGGGGTTTCAACCTCAGCAGGGCCTCCTGTTCCTCCATGGGGCAGAGGTAGCAGGACCCGAGTTGCTATGCTTCTTGGTAGAGAAGGATAGGGCTACGGAAGTGAGGGGGCAGATCGTGGTGTTGAATTACTCGGGGTGGAGAGTAGGACGCACACTGCCATTCATCGCAAAGCTGAGATGATGGCCATGTACATGGAACCTTTACAAGGTTGCCCAATTGACATCTCCAGCTCTGACTTTGACTTGTCTTCTTGGAAAGTCTTGTAATAGCTTTAGGATTAATATTTGTTCTGTTGAGCACTGGACATTTTGTAGGGGTCTGTTTGTGGCCTTCTGCTTTATTTTTTGTCTTCATGAACTACTTAGTATTTTTCTGTCTATGCTTCGAGCAATATTTCTATTCTTCATACACACAGCTTTTCAACATTTGCATACTTGCATAATTGAGCTGTCATTCGGGTAACTTAGATTAATACAAGCGTAATGACTGTGTAAACTTTAGGAGAACTTAGCTTTAAATCACGCTGGGCTTGTTGAGTTCGTTGCTAAATGTGACTCGTAGGTCCAAGTGGTCTTTCGTATTTTAGATGACCTTTAGGCATAAAACTTTTTTAAGTGACAGGCATTCTAGGGTCTCAGGAGTTGTCTTTCGTCAAGATTAGCTAGTTGAAAACATCTGACCTTTTAAGGACCATTTCTCCAATATGGAAGTGTCTTTCTTTCACTCGCTTGTTGAAAAAATTTGTTACCTGCCTTTTGTATGTCCTATCCGCTTCAGTTGCCTTGTTCTTGACCTCTTCAAGGAGGTTGAGCTTTGCTCTTCTCTTCCTCTTGTTTAAGACTGAGTTGTATTCCGTTAGTCTTAAAGATGTTTCCCCAACCTCAATTGGCATTATTGCTTCCAGTCCGAAGCATAGACTAAATGGGGTTTCTCTTGTAGCTTTTCTGGGTGTGGTCCTGTATACCCACAGTAGGTTGGGGATCTCGTTTGGCCAATCTGCACTGTGACCATCTTTCTCGAGCTCAGTGAGTCTCTTTTTTAGTCCTTCTAGGATTGTTTTGTTTGTAATCTCTGTTAACCCATTGGCTTGTGGGTAAGCCACAGACTTAGTCTTTGGTCAATGTGGTAGTTCTCGTAGAAGGTCTTGACTGGATCGTCAGTAAACTATCGGCCAATGTCATAAATGATGGCTCGTGGGATCCCAAATCTGCATACAATGTCCCACCATACGAAGGACTGAACTTTTTGAGATGAGATCACTATCATGGGTTCTGCTTCAACCCCTCTAGTGAAATAGTCTACAGCGACTATGAGGAATTTCGCATCCCCCACTCTCTTTGTAAAAGTTCCAAGGATGTCAATCCCCCATATGTCAAATGGTATTAAGGCATTGATTGATTGGCTGGTATTTCACTGGTGGAAGATGTGATTTGTTCCTACGCAGCTGGCAACTGGTGCATTTCTATATGGCCACCTCAACATTTATAACCATTGCAGGCCAGTAATGCCTGTTCATAGAATTTTCTTTGGGACAACGTTCACTCCTATGTGAGAGCCATATATGGCACTATGTACCTTGTCAATCACATATTTACCTTCCCCTGGATTGAAACACTTGAGTAGTGGCCATGTGTACGACCTTCAGTATACCTCGTCGTCCCCAATCAAGACATAGTGAGGTGCCCATCTTCGCACTTGGAGAGCTTTTTTAGGTCCTTAGAGATTTCACTGTGTTTAAGGAATCTGAAGAATGAGTATCTCCAGTCTGCTTGATCCTCTTTGACTAGACTTTCCTCTTGATCAATGTTCGGAGAGAGTAGTTGTTCCACAAGCAGCTCGGCATTGGTTCCAGCTACTTCTTTTTAGACTTTGGACAGAGTATCCACTTCTGAGTTTTGCTCTCTGGGAATCTGTTCAATGAGAAAGCAGTCAAGCTCTGATATGATGTCTCTTACTCTATTGAGATACTTGACCATGTTGTCTTCTCTGGCTTCATATTTTCCAGCTACTTGGCTAGCTACGACTTGTGAGTTTGTTTTGGCATGCAATTTCTGCACTTTGAGAGCCCTTATAAGTTTTAGGCTTGCTAAGAGAGCTTCATATTTGGATTCATTGTTCGAGGTTGGGAAGTTGTACCTCATAGAGCAAGGGATTCTCACTCCCTCAGGGCTGATTAGTACAATCCTCGTCCCCGAATTTTCCTTCTCTGTAGAACCGTCCGTGAACATGGTCCAGATATTGCCTTCACAAGTGTTTGTAGACTCCAATGGTGCCTCGGTACATTCTTCTACGAAGTCTGAAAAGGCTTGAGCTTTGATGGCCTTCCTTGGCTCAAATTGAATCTTTTACCCAGAGAGCTCAAGGGACCACTTCATCATCCTGCCTGAGAGTTTAGGCTTTGCTTGAGCGTGTTTCAGAGGTAAATTTGTTAGGACTCTTATCGAATAAGCTTCAAAATACGGCTTTAATTTCCTTGAAGTGATAATGATGAGGTACAGAAATTTCTCGAAGTCTGTATATTTAGTCTTCGGACCTCAAAGTAAACGACTAACATAATAAATAGGAAATTGTTGACCTGACCTTTCTACTATTAATACCGAACTTACTACATTTTCGATCAGGTACATACAGATTTCTTTTCCTGATCTTGGAGAGACAAGTTGAGGAGGTCTACCCTGAAAGTCCTTCAGCTTGATGAACGCTTCATGACAGGTTTCATTCCATTGGAAGTCCTCTGGCTTTTTTATGGCATCATAGAATTTTTCTCCTTTGTCTGCGATCTTGCTGATAAAGCGTCCTAGAGCCACCATTTTTCCTACTAGTCTTTGTACTTCTTTGAGGTTTCTAGGAGGTTCCATATCCTGTAGAGCTTTGATCTTGTTTGGGTTGGCATCAATGCCTCGCCTCGAGATCATGAAGCCTAGGAACTTTCCTGCAGAGTCCCCGAAGGTACATTTCTTTGGGTTGAGCTTCATGTGAGCAGTCTTTAGGGTCTGGAAGGTTTCCCGGATGTCTCCTATGAAATGTTCTGTAGTTTTCGATTTAATCACTGTGTCACCCCGTAAACCTCAATATTTCGCCCAAGCAACTTCTTGACAATTTTGTGCATCGGTCGTTGAAATTCTGCCCCAACATTTTTCAAACCGAAAGGCATCTTGGTGTAACAATGAGTCTCGACCTGTGTGATGAAAGAGGTCTTTTCCATGTCTTCAAGGGCCATTGGAATCTGGTGGTACCCTTTGTATGCGTCGAGGAAACACAACCACTAGTACCCTGCTGTGGAGTCTACCATTTGGTCCATGCTGGGAAGGGGGTAGGAGTTTTTTTGGCAAAATTTGTTCAATGTGGTGAAGTCTACATACATCTTCCATGTCACCTCCTTCTTTGGTGCCACTACAGGATTGGCTAGCCATTCTGGGTACACTACCTCTTTTAGAATCCTAGCATCAAGAAGAGCTTAGACTTCCTTTGCTATGACCTCGTTGCGCTCTGGGGAAAGGTCCTCTTCTTTTGCTTCACCAGCTTGACCCCTGGCTTGAGCTCGACCTTGTGTTCTGCAATAGTTTGGTCGACTCCTTCTAGGTCGCTGGGCAGCCAGGGGAAGACTTCCAGATTTTCTTGAAGGGAATCCACCAGCTTCCCTTTAATCCTTGGGAGCAGGGTCTCTCCAATTTTTATCCATTTCTCAGTGAATTTAGGATTATGGAAGACTTTCTCTCCCTTTTGAATTCTAAAATGGTCATCCTCTGTAGGGAGGTTAATGCATTCCTCTGGTTTGGGCTCCAGGGAGCTCTCCTCGTTACCCTCAACTAGGTAACACTCAGCAGCACTTTGCTTACCCCTTTCAAGGGTAATCCAAACCTCTCTAACCTAGATACTCATGTTGTAGCTGAGCAGGGAGATCTCACCAAGTATGGCATTGTAGGTCTCGGGGGCATTCATGACCATCCAGTCCATCATCTCAGTGACTTCCTTGCCATCCATTCTGACTGTGGTGGGGACTCTCAGGATTTCATTGGTGTAGGTCGTACTGTAGTTGAAACTGCTCAGTGCAGTGTCTGATTTCTCCAGCTCGCTTTCGTCGATCCCCATTTGATCAAAGGCCTTGCGATAGAGGACATTGACTGCACTTCCGGTGTCTACCAGGATTTTCCTCACCAGGAAGTCATCGACTTGGAGTGACATAGTTAGGGGCTCTGAATCTCCCCCTCGAGCTCAGTTCGATTTCCCTTTGATTTTGTGGGGCCGTTGGTGGTGGGTTTGCAGGCCCTTCATTTTTGCCTAGGAAATCTTGTAGGTGGCCTTTTTTTTATAAGCCTTTTAGTCTCACGTTTGAGGTCAGAGCAATCCTTTGTGAGATGGCCATGATCCTTATGGTAGTGGCAGAACTTTGCCTGGTCTCTCTTGGCAGCGGGACTCATGAGGGGCCTGGGTTGGTTGAGAAGGCCTTTCTTTTCCATGCCCATCATGATCTCAACCTATGATGTCTTGAGTGGCTTGAGTACAAGGTCAGGGATGGTTTTCCTTCTTTTGTCTGAGATCCCCCCTTTGGGATGGGGATCTTTCCTGTCCGACTTTGTTTTTGGAGGACTCCTTGGATGTCCTCTGTTGTCTCTGTCTTTGGCTGAGGTGAAGCCCGGGATATTCTTTTAAACTATGGGTTCTTCAGCTTTAATGAATTTTTCTAGGAGCTTCTACAGCTCCTTAATTGTTTTTAGTGGCTCCTTGGCTAGTGTGACTGCTACGTACCCCTCTTGCAACCCTTGCTTGAATGTAGTGATGTAGAAACTTTTGCTTGATCTCCACTGCTGCGTCATTGAAACTTTTGTATTAGCTTCGGGTGCTCTTACCGACCTTTTGTTTCATGAGGAGGAGGTTGTTGATGTCTTTCTTGCACCTCGCATTGCTCTGATTGTTTTTCAGAAAAAACACTTTCAGCTGTGACCCGCTGGAGATGCTTGCCTCAGGGATTCTTTTGAACCATGATTGAGCTTTTTTAGTCAGTGTGGACCTGAAGGCTCTGCATTTGATGTGGTTGGGGTGTTCAAACATCTCCATGTAGGAGACATGCTCGTCAATGTGTTGTTGTGGCTCCCCAGTACCATCATATTTTTTCTCCAGTGGTGGAGCTTTGAAGCTTGAAGGCATCTTGGCTGTTCGGATGCTGTGGACAAAAGGCAAAGGCTCAGTTAGATCCACAGTGTTTTGTTGCTCCTGATTAGTTGAGGAAACTGCTCTCCTTTGTGGGTTGGGGGCTACCCCTCGAACGTTTTCACCTGTCATTTTGATTAGGCTACGTCGAGGTGGTATCCTTACCCCAAGTGGAGTTTGCAACAAGCTTCCCTACTTTTTAGGGGTTGAATCCAATCCTTGACTTCTGGAGTTGGTAGCTCGATTGAGCCTATCTCTTAGGTCATACCACCTTTGATTATTGAGGGTCTCCCTAAGGTTGTTCTCAAGTAAAGTCCTTGCTCCTTGTGACCATTGTTTTCGCCGAGCTGCTTCTTGACCTGCATCATTGCGTAGAGGGTCAGTCCTTGCCTTTGAAGGCTGAAAACTGTCCGGTCGAGTATGCCTACTTTGGCTCCTGGCAGGTGGTATTCCTCTTCGAGAAGGCATCGAAGTAAGCCCCAGTGGAAATGTATTCTCTTTTGCCTAGGACTCACTCCAGGGCAACCACCATCCCCTCCATTAGATTTGCTGGCATGGATACCTAGGTTCCACCAAATCTCTACGGCCTTGGTTGCCTGGAGTTATCGCCATTTGTAGTGAGATCTGGGTGTCTCCCTTGTGGCCGGTCTTGTGCCAGCGTTCGGTTGGCCGAGATATTCTGGGATGAGTTGGGCTGTGCCGGTGAATGTTGGCCTTGCTGAATGCTTGGCCCTGGGTTGCCGTTAGTGACGACCTATGCTGGCAGTAGCATTTCCAACACTATCTCTTCAGTGCGCAATTGTATTTTGGCTAGCGGTCGTGACTGAGCCCTCAGGATTGCTTTATTTTGTTTTATTTATGAGAAAAAGTTAAGCTTTTTTGCTTTGAATCCCCACAGACGACGCCAGAAGTGATGGGGTCAAATAGTGATGGGTCGGATCACCCCACAGATACTGATGGAGCTCTGCTGTCAATAGCTTGAGAAGATAAGAAAGGGAGGTCACCGGAGTGGGCTCTCGCCTGAGGAAGAGCACCGATGCCTAAGTTGGTATTTTGAGAAAGTTTTCGGGTAAGGATTGTTCTTAAGAAAGTAAGAGAGTTTCTTCTTTTCTCTTTCTTGGCCAGACTCACCGAGTGTTTTTGTTTAAGTAATCAGAAAACGATCCATTACCTCCTAGAATTGGGTTTCAATTTACATCGCCGTTGGCAATCAAGATAATTGTGGGATTTAATCAAATCCTACCAATTGTTCCTGGGATCTCAAAGTTTCCTTGGAATGAGAGATCTTTCCATTCACATCTCTGTGAGAGCAGCGAGCTCACAAATCGACCTTCCGACCTACTTCGCGACATTGAGAAACTTGAACATCTCTTCTGGTAAGGTCACACCGAGTGGTCCTTGGCTTCTTAGAGTGACTAGGAGTCACACACCAGTGGTCGTAGTTGGATGTTCAGTTCGAGTTAGGGGTGGAATCGGAGATTGAATCCAATGATGAAGAGGAAGATGATAATCCGTTTGCGGCGTTGAACCGAGGGCGACAAAACCAACCGGAACGATGTGGCCGTCAACCATCTTCTTCCCAGAATTTCGACATGAAAATCGAGATTCCCGATTTTGAAGGTGGGGTGTCTCTTGAAGAATTTTTAGATTGGTTACATGCAGTGGAGAGGATTTTCGATCTTTGAGATTTGACGGAAGAACAAAAGGTTAAGATCGTGGAGATTAAATTGAGGAAACATGTTTCGATTTGGTGGGAGCACGTTAAGAAGCAACATGCCAGAGAGGGATAGTTGAAAATTTCGACTTGGGACAAGATGAAGAAATTGCTACAGAAGAAGTTCCTATCGATACACTATCGGCAAGAGGCATTTATTGATTATCATTCCATTAAGCAACGGGATCTTTCAATGGAGCGGTACATTGCCGAATTTGATCAGTTGCACATGAGGTGTGATATCACTGATGAAGATGAGCAAACGGTGGCGCGATTTTTGGTAGGTTTGCAGTTCGAGATTGGTGATGTGGTTCAATTGCAGCAATATTGGACCTATGAAGATGTTTGGAGATTGGCCTTGAAGGTCGAGGGATAGCTTAGACAAAAGAGCAGCGACGGTTCGGGATCTAGGGTTCTGAACAGATCTTAGGACAACCCTAGTAGGCAATCCTCTTTAGCGGGGACGGTGCGGCTGTGAGTAGAGGAGACGAGGGTAAGTTAGTAGTCAAGGACGGACAACACAGCGGAACTGGCAAGGAGGCTGCCAAGCGCTGTTTTAAATGTCAGGGCATTTTGCACTTTGTCGCAGACTATCCATATAGGCAGTTCATGACACTTAGTGAGGAGGTGCTTGAGCCAGGTTTTGACGACGAAGAAGACGAGCCTGACGACTCACAAAAGGAGGAGGACATTGTATATGTTGATTCGAGAAAGTTCCTTGTGATTCGGCGAGTGCCAAGTGTGGCGAAAATAGAAGATGAGTCTTAGTTACGACATAATATCTTAAATACTCGATGTACTGCAGGAGGGAAGGTTTGCAACATGATCATTGACGGCGGTAGTTGCGAGATTATCGTTTCCACAACGATGGTAGAAAAATTGGGTTTGGAAACAATTGAGCAAACGTAGCCCTACAAATTGTTGTGGTTGAAGGAGGGCATTGAGGTAAAAGTCAGCAAACGATGTTTTGTTCGATTTTCGATTGGAAAAAATATACGGATGAGTTCTAGTGTCATGTGGTTCCTATGGATGCTCGTCACATTCTATTAGGGGGCTGTGGCAGTATGATAAGAAGGCAACACATGACGGATTTCGAAACATATAATCCTTCAGCATGGATGGCGAGAATGTCACAGTGGGACCTTCGAATTTGAGGAAAGAGACACCAAGGAATTTGTTGTCTCGAATAGAATTTCGTAGGAAGACGAGAAGGACAACTGAAAATTTTGTGTTGGTTGTTCTGGGAAAAAATTGCTCTGTTATCGGATCACAGTCAGTTCAGATGTGCTAGATAGTTTAAGGAGCTGCATTCTTAGGATCATGCGTGGATTATATAGAAGATTTTGCAGTCTAAACGGCGGATCGGTAAACGTTGGAGGAAGGATGTTTTCAAGAAAGGCGAACTAGTTTGGTTTTGACTGAGAAAGGAGAGATTTCCAACAGGAAGGTTTGGCAAATTGCAACCACTCACAGATGATGCAACTGACGAGAACGAGTCAGATTCGAGGGTGAATCTTTTCCTGGTGGGGGAGGATGCCAGGCATGATTCTCGAGGCACTGGTTCGAGCTCGGATCAGACTAAAATTTGACTGGATGACCCTGAACGGCCCAACGAACAATATTCACTGCTATGGTATGATGTGGTGACGCAGAGCTAGTTGCTGATCAAGGTGATTCAGATGCGGGGCAATTTTCGATTCCACAATCAGCTCCACGACATTCAGAACGTTTGAAGAAGAGGATGGGAGCTGTTTGAAACACCCAATTGATGTCAGGCACGATTCCCAAGATAACTGAAATGAGCACGAATCAGGTTGAAATCTGACTGGGTGATTTGGAATGGCCTAACGAACCAAAGTCGTTGCTATGCTGTGTTGCAAAGCATTTTTCGATCATCTGGAGTCGTTTCGATGGTGTTTTGGGTAATTTTCTGTTTTCAGTGGCATTGTCGTAATTTTATAGTTTTTAGTGAGTTTCGTAATTTACTGTTTTTCTAGGGGTTTTTTTTTTTTTTTTTTTTTTGGAATTTTTTTAATTTTGCTTTCCGATTTGGGTTAGGTTTTACAATTATGG
>JAOXNR010053053.1:0-15025 GCA_028571225.1 Parsonsia alboflavescens
TACAATGTGGTTCTAATAGCGAGAAATTAATCTTTCACTATTTATTGGATAGTCATGATATGTTACTAGACGTCACTAATGACTTATGGAAGCTTGAATATATTTTGGGAGAATATTCAAGTTAGAATGATCTAATTAGTATTAAAGAGTTTATATTAATTTCTATTGCCAATAAATAATGGACCTAGAAAGTCACACACAATAGAATCAAAGCTCACAATGATATTGGACTTTTTTTTACCTTATTTGTAAAAGAGTATTAGTATACTCCGGAGCCCAAAATTAAGTAATAAGGCTATGGGCTTAGATGAATTAATTAATTAGTTAATTAATTAATCCTTAAGACTAGTTTTAGGAATTTTCTTAAAAGGAATAAGAAAAGGCCCAACTAATGGGCTTAGCCCATTAGGACTAGGTTTTGAAGGTTTATTTATAAACCTTTTATAATTATCCTAGCCGTAAGTTAACTTCTGAATTCAGAAGACAGAAACAAACGTTGTTTTCTTGTGTTTTTGTGTAAGGGCACAAAGTTATTATCTGCTGGACTTGTGTGAATGATCTGGAGGCTTAACAATTAGGGAGCTGATTAAGATAATAGATCTACACGACAAAAGGTATTTATATATCTAAACCTTTAAACATAGAAAACGGTTACAAATAAGATGAGTCTGATACGATCATTTTTCGTAAAATTATTTTGTTTCCGTCACGCGATTTATAACACTTTCTCCCTTGCGGACTTCTTAGATTATGTAAGGTCCTTCCTAACTTTCTTGTAACTTTGCTAGTTGTCCTTGTTTTCTTACATCTGACGTCTCGAGGACCATTTCTTCAACCATAAAATGTCTTTCTTTCACCTTCTTGTTGAAAAATTTGTAACTTATCTTTTATATCTTCTATCGGCCTCTACCGTTTTATTCCTGACTTCCTCAAGGAGGTCGAGGTCTGCCCTTCTCTCCCCCTTGTTTAAGATTGAATTATATTCAGTCAGTCTTAAGGAATTCAATCCGACTTCAACTAGCATTACAACTTTTTCCTCGAAACATAAGCTGTGGCTTTCCTGGGCGTGGTTCTGTATGCCCATAGGATGCTTGAAATTTCTTCCGGCCAGGAAAGCTTTCGACCTTAATTTTCTAGCTCGGTAAATCTTTTCTTGAACCCTTCCAAGATAGTTCTATTTGTAACTTCTGCCAACCCGTTTGCTTGAGGATGAGCTACGGAAGTCAATCTCTGTTCTATGTAAAAATTTTCACAAAGAGTCTTGAGCTGGTCGCCTATGAATTGCCTTCCATTATTTGAGATGATAGCTCGAGGAATACTGAACCTACAAACAATATTTCTCCAGATGAAGGATTACACCTTAGGTGAAGAAATCATTGCCATTGGTTCAGCTTCCACCTATCTAGTGAAGTACTCTACAACAACAATCAGGAATTGGACACCTCCCTACTCCTTTCGGGAAAGGTCCTAATATGTCAATACCCCAGATGTCGAAAGGTACCGAAGTGCTAATGGACGTAGATTTCGCTAGTGATACATGCGACTTGTTTCCAAGCTAGCTCGTGCATTTTTCTATGATACTTTCAATGTTTGAAACCATCGTAGGCCAGTAATAACCAGTCCTTAGAATCTTCTTGGCAATGGTTTTTGCTCCAATGTGAGATCTGCATATTCACCTCTATTTAGGGGAATTCACCTCTATATAAGCCAAGAGGGTCTTCCATTGTAAAACATCTCATTTTCTTAGTTTATCTCATAGTTTAGGAATTTCCAATGTCATGAGTGGCTAAGTTCTTTAGTCTAGTCATTGAGTTGATGTCTAGATTAAGATTGTGGGACTATTGTTTTTAGTTTACTACACATATTTGAATATTCAATTATTTCTGATTTGATCTTACCACTACCATTTTTAACTTTTCAATTGGATTTCATTGATGAGTTAATTGTAATAGTTTTCTGTGTATGAATCTGAATCAGATTTCGTTTAGATTCTTAATCTAGCCATAATTAGGAAGTTTTTCCTAAGAAAAAATTGATCAAGTTTGGACATTTGTTAACTCGAGTTGGGCTTCCCTAGTTCTTTTATGCAATTAATAATTTGAATTTTGGCAAGGTTTCCATGGATTTATTTGTTAATTTAGAGCATTCTTATCGAGTTTTCGTATTTAGTCTAATTCGAGAAAAGCTGGCAAAATTTATAATTTTATTTTGCCTAAACCAACTTATTCATATTTGTGTTTATTTATTTAAGTTGATGATCAAATAAGCTAGAACGGATACAAATACAACTAGATCCATTTTACAAATCTCCTCTTAATTTATTGTTTTCAATTCTCCTTTTAAAACCCCCTCTTTTTATTCTTTGTTCAATTGTTTCTATTTTATATATTAACTTTATTTATAGATAAAAATTGCTTAAACAAGTCCTTGTGGATACAATCCTACTACCATATCTACAATTAATTCTTTATTTATTTTGACAGGGTATCATTTTAGTGGAATCGAAGGTTACCAGATTTTGTTGTTGTTACCGGGGACCTATTTATAACTAATATTTGTCTTCTTTTATGAGCAGGACTATAAGAGGAAAAGAACGACTCTTTGATCCAGAGATTGAGAAAACCGGAAGGAAAAAAAAGACAGAGAGATTTAGTTAAAACAAGTGTCAACAAGTCAAAAGTGAAACTTTCCAACAGAGGAAATTCCCTCTTCAGATCCAGATCCAGTCATCGAAACCACCGCGGTCAGTTTCCGTTCAATGCTGGCAAGCATCCACAATTCACCGCCGATCAATTTCCATTTGTCATCAGTCAACAAGTCGACCGGGCAATTTGCCGGAAATCAACCACTCAACGCCGGACGTTTCATCCAACCATTCATCAGAAAACCTGTAGAACCAGACGAACTTACATTAGGTCAACATGCTTCTCTTCTCTATGCTCCTCCTTTATGAATTTCTTATGCCAACTTGAATTCTGAACTAACTCTAGAGGAAGCTAATGCTGCTGCAAATTTTGGTGGTCAACAAAGTAATATAATCCATCCTCCAACACATGCAATGTAGGATGGAGGGATCACCCCAACTTTAGTTATGCACCAAGAACCAGTTTCCCTCATCAGCAAAGGCCGTCCTCGCAACTTCCTGCCCTATCAGGTAAACCTTTGGAAGATCTTGTTAAAAATTTTTTTGATACACTTGCTTCATTTTCATAGAAAGCAGAATAGGAATGTAACAGATGCAGAAACAAATTAGTCAACTGACAGTATCCATAAGTCGACTCAAGTCCCTAGGAAAACTTCCTTCACAACCAGAGGTCAATCCAAATCAAAATGTCAGTGCCATAACCTTACTAGGTGGAGAGCAATTGAATCAGCCTAATAACATTGGCTTCGACCGAGGGCTAGAGCAAGAAATTGAAGTAGATGCCGAAAAAGAGAAAGAATCGAACAAAAAGAAAGAAAATTCAGACAAGAAGTTGTCCACCGAAATTAAAATTCGGCCACCTTTTCCTGAGAGGTTGGCTCAAACAAAGTAGGACAAAGAAGAGAAAGACATCCTAGAGGTACTCAAAAAGGTTGAGGTAAATTTATCATTCCTTGATGTGATTAAGAAAATACCTCGTTATGCTAAATTTTTTAAATAACTTTGCACTAATCGAAAGAAATTAGCTCAGACTGATAAGGTAAGTGTATGCACATCCGTTTCTATGGTTTTCCAAAAGAATTTACCTACCAAATGCAGAGATAAAGGTATGTTTGCTATTTCTTGGAAGAGCATTCCTCAGCACCTCACGAGCAATTATAAATGGCATACTATCCTTAGAATTTGATGGTGATGTGCTTAAATTTAATGTTTATGATGCTATGAAGCACCACCCTTGCTCTGTTTCCGATGTTTATTGTGTTTGTAGAGTTGACTGTGAAAATGAAGCAAATCATGAAACTTTTAGCTTTGATGAACCTATTACCATTCATTGTAGGGATATAAATTCTGAAGAAATGCAAAAATTGAGCATATATGATTGGAAAATGCAACAAGCAGGATTCACTACTAGAAATCCCCCTATTTCCAGGGGGAAAATCCCTCAGAAAATTGCCATTTTCCATCGCTTTTTTGCCACAAAATCAATTGTCATGAAAGAAACATTCACTAATTTATCCCATGAAGGAAGAATGTGTCCCCATCGAAGAAGGGTATATATGGAAAATCTAAAGTTCATCTTTTTTTCATCGTCATCTTGTTTTCTGGTTAGCAATCAAACCCATGGATGAACATTAAGCATAAAAGCATGAAAAATTGCTACCACTAATGTTATTCAATAGTACTACTTGATTTTGAACATGCTTTTCCAATGCCAATTTATCCTGACATCTGCCACAATTCAAAGCCCCCATATGAGGTTAAATCTCAATTCAGTAACAGAGAACCTGAACAGAACTTATACCCAGTAACGGATGATATCAACTTGTTGACCAAAAACAGAGCTGTCACAGAAAGCTCTTTCAAAAATCAGGAAACCAAATTCAAGGTTCAAAACCATTATTGCACTCCCAAACGATTCTATTTAGAAATAGAAAAACCCATAAGAACAAGCCAGCCACTGAATCCATTCTGACTCGCGGAAAAAAAAAAATAGAGAAATAATGAAAACAAAGATTTTACCTTCGATGTGATTCTTGGAGGTTCTACTGGTAAGATGAGGTGAAGGGAAATCCAGCATCCGTTTCACCCGAGCCAGACGGCTGCTTGCTCTTTGACCAGTGATTCACAGGCCAGAAGCAAGACGAGAATGGAAAGTCCACTGCCTCCGCCGAGTTAGGACAGCAGGGCTGGCAAAGAAGAGACTCCCACAAAGCAGACAGGGAGTTTGGGGAAGGAATTAGGGCTCTTCTATCTTTTCTTTTAAGTGGCGGGACTAAGAAAATATCAAAAAGAGTGGCGGGGGGCTGAAATATAAGAAAGGGTGGTGGGAAAACAAATTATTAACAATATTATTAATTATTTTTTAAGCTGTCAGTTGTCAAGTTTTTGAAGAAAATATTGATTATTATGCACACATGCAAATTTATTATGCATTGCAATTATAAACAAGTAAATTATAATACATCCACGAATATATATATATATATATATATAATATTAATTAATTAATTAATTAATATGTAAGCAAATTAACATGTATATGATCCACATATTGTTAGTTATAAATATTAACTATATTAAAATAACATTACAATTTACCATATGTATATATTATATATATTGAACTAGATATTTTAAATATATATATATAAAAGACATGTCCAATGTATACAAAAATACAATAAAATAAAATAATTAACCTATAATGAGTTCCCTGAATATCATGTTTTGATAGATTTATACGCATTGAATTTCGGCAGATTTGTGAGGGAAAATCTGTGGGTAAGTAATGTATTTCCAATTGGGAGCCAAAATCCGTTGGAAATCCTTCACAAAATCTGTGGGTAAGTTGGAAATTCCCCCCACATACTGCTCCCCCAAATAGCCTTTTTTCTAGTTGTGATTGCTGGAAGTTACAGAATTGGAAAAAAATAAACAGGTACAAGCCTCGGCCGAGACTAGTACCAATCCGTTACCTTCAGCTCTGCTATCACCAGACTCGAAGCTAAAACATGAAAGATGAGTATTTCGGAAAGAAAGGTGGCAGAGCCCAAAGGAAACTGTAGGAAAGAGAGAGATCCTCCACGGGAGAAACCATGCATTTACAAAGAGAAGACAAAGGCCTTTATTGATAGTATAATTTCTAAGAAAAGGTTTTTTATAGGGCGGAAAGTTTAACTTTATGATTCTCAAAATAAATATTTTTTTGGAACATTATGGTCCAAATGGATTGGACCTTTTGTGGTTACTAATGTGTTTGATGATGGTGCAATTGAAATTAAAAGTTTGGAAACTAACAAAGTTTTCAAGGTCAATGGCCACCGCTTGAAGCCATTCTATAGCAATATTCCAACACATCACGATGAGTTCGTTCGTGTCGGGAAAGATGAATTGGAAGACTGATGTTTCAGAGGGTCGAACCAAAGACAATAAACAATGGTGCTTTCTGGGAGGCAACCCAATGGCATAAGCCTCTGTCAAGGTTTGTTTTTGTTCTGAGTTTAATAATAATTTTCTTTACTTTTTTTCTTTTTTTCTTTTACTATTTTTTGGAAAAATCACCATATTCATACTTAAAGTTAAGGTCAAATTAAACTCTAATAACAAATAATTCATTTCTACTAATTGAATATCCAAACAACTTTCAAACATCCAAATTGATACTTCCAATCCCATCCCGATATATTTTCTTTCCAAGATAGGGAGAATAGCTGACCATAGTTTTTCATTTTAGCTGACTAAATATCTAAATAACTTTCAAATCATAAGTCATATAGGTACTTACTTCGCAGAAGCAAAAAAACAGCGAGTACCAATCCTTAATTTCTCTATAACTTTAGGTATCAAAATGACTAACACATTCGATCTTGGTCGAAAATACGTCGAAATGGGATTGAAAGTACTAATTTGGACTTTTGAAAGTCGCTTGAATACTCAGTTGGCAGAAATTAATTATTCGTTATTATAGTTTTCCTTGACCTTAACTTTAGGTATGATATGATGATTTTCCCTTTATTTTATTTTGCTTTTACTATTTTGGTTTTATTTTGATTTTGATTTTGATTTTTACATTATTTATGTAAGCCCACTTTCTCCAAATTTACCCCAACCCTAAACCATCTTTTTCAGTATTTCCCTTTTTGGCAGTCGTGCCCCAGCATCCTCTCCAAGCTGCCGCAGCACATCCGATCAGCAATGCCTTGCCGAAAGCATATTGCCATCAAGAGGAGAACTTACTGCACGTCTCCGCCTCCACCTCCGAACGAAGCTCAACTGTCCAATGCCACTCCGCCATAGCACCGGACTAGCATCGTCACCTCTTGGGGTCGTGAATTGTAGCCTACCCGACAGGTAACACCACCTCCTCCCATCTGGGCCGATTCTCCAACATCCCAAACAACCTGATACTTCTTTCTTCTCCTTCACCAACTCGACTGCCTACACCACCAGAGTTGAAATGACCACCTTCCTCACTCGAACCCTCTCTGTCACATCCCTCATCACCCTTCCGTGCAACTTCTGAGGCACATGATGGTGCCGACCATGCTCCTGCTACTCTTGCCCGTGTCCGTAGAGGAAGACATATCTTGATGTTAGCTAAGTCAACATCATTGATCAGGGGAGCACTAGTGTTCAATTTTTTCTCTTTTCTTTTCTTTATTGCTCTTTTCAAACATTTTGGCACAAAGTGTGGTTTTGTATGGGGAAAAAGGATTGACTTAGATGACTATATTTTGTTGTGGATTGATGCTGAATATAAATAAATAAATAAATAAATAAATATATATATATATATATATATATATATATATATTTATACATATTTTCGAAAGTAGTAATATGCATGAAATTTGGGTGTTTTAATCTGTCACTTATTTCATTGTTTTGGAAGATAGTATTCATAATTTGGGAAAAAGTCTTTTATTAAAATTTATGATTTTAAATGCTTTAATATACTTGGAAACTTGAGAAAATTCATATACAGATTTTTGCATGTTCTGGACTTGATTTTTCTTAAATTTACATGAGTTAGGATAAGATTTGGATTGATTTTTTTGATGCATTAATTTGGGGAATCTAAAAGATCACAAAAAGTTGTGTGTTTTGCATGATAGAATGTCATTGAGAATTTGCCTAAGCCTGAGCCTGCCTTTCAATTTTGATATTCTATTAGCTCTCTTCTATGTACTAAACCTCAAATATAGGTGCAATGGCGCCTACTCAAGAAGAAGAGAGCAAAGAAAAAAGAAAAAAGAGAGCAAAGAAAAAAAAAAGTCAAGTGTAATGCCACTCAAAATAATCTTGCAAAGCAAGAATATCTGATTATTCAGATCTTAAAAAAAAAAAAAATGGATGAGTTTCTTTCAAATCCTTCAAAGCTTAAAGGCAAAGGTGGGTTTTTGATGGGCATTTTGTTATTTGCTTATGAAGAAAAATGAGTGTGCATGGACCTTTGGACAACTTAAATTTTTGTTAGAAAAGAATTTCTGAATTGATTTTTAATTTATGTGATTTATGAGAATGATTCTTTTGAATATGTTGATATCTATTATATATTGACCTGGGAATCGAGGTTGAAGAGTAATTAGTCAAGTAATTTGAGACATGAAGTCTTGATTCTAAACTGTGAATACTTGAGGACAGGCATTGAATAAGAGTCAGGGAATTTGATAACACGTTAAAACAACCTATATTTCATGTGTATTTAACTCATATTTTAATTGATTTCTACTGATTATGGGATATCTTTGGGACAATTTTGCAGAATTACAAAAGAATCAAGGTTTGAGCTGAAAGCTACTTAAAAAGGATAAAAGTCCTCTCCCTTCTCAGTAGGAGTCCTTCATCGACCAAACTTCTTCCACCAGGCTGATGGCTGCTGCTAGAGCTGTCAATTGGGGTCGGCCCAACCCTACCTCACAATTTTTAAGGGTTGACCTTAAAAAACCTAACCCCAATAACAACAAGGCTTTTTGGCCTGGCCCCAATGAGGGTTGAGAGAGACCTGGGAAGAGTCGGCCCCCGGGTCTAGAGATATTAAAATATATATATATATATATATTTTTTTTGTTTTATTTTTTTATTTTAATCTGTATTCCATTTGGGAGTATTCAAAACAGTTTGTTTAGTTTTTTTTTTTTTTCATTTTGGATTGTAATGAATATTAATACTGAGTTTTTCATTTGTATATTTGGTTTGTATATCATTTTCAAGATTTTTTTCTAATTTTCTATTCCTTTTTTTACTATTTTCCACAAAAATTTTTTAAGTAGTGTGAAAATTGAATTCTTTAAGTTTAAATATTTTTAAAATTTTAAAAAATAATAAAAAAAAAATAAAGGGTTGGCCCAACTTGACCCTCGGCCCTGTGGGGTTGGACTAGGTTAAGGTTTTGATGGCCCTTTCGTAAATGGGGTCGGTCCGTTCCGACCCTATAAATTCGCTAGCCCTTGGGGTTGGGGCCTGGCTGGGTCGCACCAGCCTCAATTGATAGCTCTAGCCAGCGCCACCAGCTGATCGACCTCCAATGGCTCCCTCTCCCTAGGGTAAAAGGTCTTTCTCCTCTCTTTTCAAAACACAATCCAGTGGCAACACTCCTCCAAAAATCAAGCTAAAGCGTCCCCAAACCTTTGAGGGAGAACCAACCTTCTTCTCCTCAAAGGAAGAGGTCGAAAAATTGTCTGTCCCATTCAAATTGGCGCTGATAGGAAAATTCTCTTACGGAAAACTCTCTCTCGACACAATTAGGAAATCGACTAAAACAACTAGTCTTAAGGGAGATTGCACAATTGGGCTGATTGATTCCCACTGCCAACATGTCGAGACCAAGCACAACACAGGTGTGCGTCGAGTTGGATCCGTTGCACGCATTGCCACACAAAATATGGATTCATCAGGAGGATTTGGGCTTTTGGAAATTGATAAAGTATGAACATACGTTGCAATATTTTTCTTATTGCAAGAAAACTGGGCATTCTCAAGAGAGTTGCCACGTGAAAAATCCATATTTGAAGGAGGCCAACCAAAGTTGAAGAATTCGTAGCTTTGGAAAACTAAGGGGACAATTATGATGGATCCGGTCCTGAAGTACGCAGTGGAGAAACAGAATCCAAGAGTTACGAAAGAGAAAGATTGAATTATTGACAATTCTAGACGTGGGAACAACTTATTGGAAGTTAATCAGGAGAAGGAAAAGAAGAATGATCTGAGCTCACGAAGGAAACCCTAGTTTGGGCAAGACAGCATTGCCAGTAGAGGACAACGGAGAAACAAAGAAAGGTTTTGAGGGTCGCGTTTCAGGAGATCAAGTTAATAAATCAGCGAATACATCATATCAGGAAGCTTTGGCTGTTGCAGTAGCTATTGCTCAAACGCAGGTTACTGCTTAGTCTTGTATGTCGGCTGATTCTGCCACTGATCAAGTTGTTCTTAACCCAATTTGGAAAGACATGCACATATAGTCTGTTGCTGATACGGAGGGGTTCAACCTACACGTTTAAATTTTGGCGATGAGCGAAGCTCAATCAGCACCCCAAACCCGATTAGAGAAGAAAGAGATTCCTCCTTCAAATGTAGTTACAAGACTTCAATCTCAACTTAGCTCATCCTTCAATCAATCAATATGAAGAATTTCTTAATTTTTAATATAAGAGGTATAGGTAATTCTGCCTCTTTGGAAAAATTGAAAAATCATATTTCAGTCAATTAACCACAGATGATTGCTTTTTTAGAGCCTATGGTTAATTCTTTAAGGATTGCTTCCTTTGCATTTAAACTCAAGATGCCCCATTATTACTCTAATTCAAATGGGAAAATTTTGTTATTCTAGAGTTCTGATTTACTAGTAAATGTTACGAGGGACTCAAATCAAATGTTGTCTTGCTCAGTTCAGAAATACATGGGCTTGGAGGTAGTTCGTACAATTTTTTTGTTTATATTGCCTATGATTATATTTCTCTTCACTTGCTGAGGATGGAGATGGCAAAGGTCTCGACATTGGTTATAGGTCCATGGCTGATGGGGGGACTTTAATGTGGTTTGAAGTCTTGATGAAGGTTTAGGGTTTCTTCCAGCACTTAGGCCAATCAGGGAATTCAAGCACAGTGTGGAGCATTGTGGATTCCTAGATTTACCTTTTGTTGGCAGTAAATACACATGGTATAGACCTACTTATCCTCTTGTTTGGAGAAGATTGGATAGAGTTTTGGTGAATGAGAGCTGGCAAAATACTTTTCACAGAACTTCAGTGGAGCATTTACCATGGGTTCCCTCAAATCATTGCCCTCTTCTCATCTCAATTGATATGGCTGGTACTCAAGGTCCAAGGATTTTCCGATTACAAAGAGTGTGGTTCAGGCATAAAGATTTTGGGGGTATTGTAGAATCCTCCTGGCAGCAGCATGTTGAAGGGGATGGTATGCTCCGACTGGCTAGGAAATTAAATAGGTTAAAACAAGCTCTCAAGGTTTCTAATACGGAAACATTTGGTAACGTGGACACCAATGTGCAGCAGGCTGAGAATTTAGTTACAACATTGGAAGAGGTTTACATGGATGAAGTCATGAAGGAAAATTGAGAGAAGCTTCACAATGCTCGTGTAGATCTGGTTTTTCATTTAAAGAATCAAGAGGTTTTTTGGAGACTAAAATCCAGAGTCAAATGGATTAAGGAAGGTGAAGGAAATACTTCCTACTTCTCAAGTTATTGTTATACATGGAATGCTGCCTTACAGAATTATAAAATTAAAGAGAAGAAGGGGAATTGGCTGACAGAAGTTCCGGACATTGAATAGGAGGCAGTGGCATTCTATTCGGGTTTATTATCAGAGGATACGGGTTGTTAGCATGACCGTAGGAGTTTCACTATAGCCATACCAAAAGAAATTGATTCGGAGAAGAATAGGGAGCTGTCAGCATTGCCTGA
Source organism: Parsonsia alboflavescens (assembly GCA_028571225.1). NCBI lineage: Eukaryota > Viridiplantae > Streptophyta > Magnoliopsida > Gentianales > Apocynaceae > Parsonsia > Parsonsia alboflavescens. The sequence goes on from JAOXNR010053053.1 coordinate 11,567, forward strand.
TCTGGAGAAGTGAAGACAACAATTTTTGGTTTGGACGGTGAAAGTGCCTCTGGAGCTGATGGCTTTCCAGGTATATTCTTTATGGCAATTTGGGAGGTGGTACATCTGGATAAGCCACAAGCAGTGAGAAATTTTTAGGTAGGGGTGCAGATGCCTCAACAATTTACTTCAACTCAAATTGTCCTAATTCCAAAGGTATATAATCCAACCACTTTTGCAGACTTCAGGCCTATTAGTCTTTGCAACTTTTTGTCCAAGGTAATTTCTCTTTGACTAGTTAAGCTCCTTCCCAATTTGATTTGTCCAAATCAAGGTTGTTTTGTAAGGGGAAGGAATATATTTGATAATATTCTTCTAGCCTCTGAGTTGGTACATTCTTTGAACAAGAAATGTGTTGGGGGGAATATGATCTTGTTAGATATGCTAAAAGCTTTCGATAGAGTTAATTGGTCTTTTTTGTTGGAGGTGTTGAAGAAGTTTGGATTTGGTAGTCACTTTTTGAACCTCATACACAATTTCTTGGCTTTCAATAGGTTCTCTGTCACCATTAATGGGAAGTTGTTTGGATTTTTACCCTCAACAAGAGGTGTTCGTCATGGGGATCCTTTAACTAATACATTGTTTATATTGGCAATGGAAGTGCTCTCAAGTGGACTAAATAAACTCTTATATGATGGAGAAATTGGTGACTTCATTACTGAGCGTATTAGTCTTCCAGTTTCACATTTGAGTTTTGCAGATGATATAATAATCTTCACAAAGGGACTGAAGAGAGGTCTTTGGAAGTTGATAGAATTTCTGGAATTTTATCAAGACTGTTCAGGTTAGAAGGTTAATTTCCATAAGAGTTCCATATATCTTTCTTCTAGCATTTCTCATCAGAGGCAAATTATGCTAAAGGAAATCACAGGTTGTGCTGTCCAAAAATTACCTATTGTTTACTTAGGTTGTCCAATATTTCTGGGAAGAACAAAGACTTCTCATTATCAGCCTCTTATCGGTCAGGTAAAGGCTCCAATTAACAGTTGGTAGAGGAAATATTTGTCTCTAAATGGCAAATTGATTTTGATCAATCATGTGCTTTCAGCAATGTCTATTTATCTGTTGGCTGTCACTAATCCCCCATAGCAGGTCATCAAGGAATTAGAGTGACAATTTTCTTATTTTTTCTAGGTTAATTTGGATTTTGGCCACAATAGACACTGGTGTACAAGGAACAATATCTATCGGCCATATGATAAAGGAGGGTTGGAGGTTCATTTGCTTGGTAGGTTTGTCAAGGCATATGGAATTAAGTTATGGTGGAAGTTTTCAGTCGGCTGATTCTCTATGGGTTCGATATCTAAAAATGAAGTATGGATTTCAACTAGTTGTATAGCTCTTGTTGAAGGAGGTTCGCGGGTTTGGCGGAGATTGCAATAGTCAGCAGATTGGGCAGAGCACTTCATTTCTCTTGTGAACATTCAAGGTGCTGAGGTTTATAAATGGAACTTATCTTCAACAGGTCACTTTAATGTTTCAGATTGCATTTCAGCCTTGGAGGAGGAGGAGTTGGGCGATTTCACAGCAGATAATTTTTGCCACTCAAAGATACCATTATCGTGGTCTATTTTCATGTGGAAGCTGAGCAACAACTTCTTGGCAATTGATGATGAAAAAGCCAGGTTAGGATTAAAGTTAGCCTCGAGATGTCATTGCAAAGAATCCTTTGAAACGATAGCGCATCTTTTTGGTAACTGTCCGATAGCAGTGGCAGTTTGGACACATTACAGCAAGGTATTTGGAACTGATAGGTGGCCATTAGAGCTGGTGGAAAGGGTTTAAAACTGGAAGTTACAGACAAGGAGGTTGGGGTTGCTAGCACGATTAATTCCGTTACTCTTTTGTTATGAAATTTGGGTGGCTTGGTGTGCTTCTCTTCATTCTAAAGAGTTAAGCAGTAGTAGGAAGGTCATTAACAAGATAAAACTGGCAGTTATATCACGTCAAGAAGGCTTATTCTTTGCCTACTGTAGATAGTTTATTTCATAAGCTTTTAATTTAAGTATGTCTTTAGAAGGTGGTCTCCACCAGCTACATTCTGCTGTAAGGCGTTTTACTCCCTTCTACACTTTCAATTTCAATAAACAAGTAGGGGTCTACCTAACCCTCCGTCCCTAGATGGGGTTTTTATTTTTTTATTTTTTTTTAAAGAATTAAAAAGGGACAAAAGTCTTTAAACCTCAATCGAGGGATCAAAGTCACCATCTGCAAAAGTCAAACTTTGACTCGAAATCTACTTTTTCAAAATTCAAAACAGTCAAATATCATGGAACAGTGAAAGTTAGAAGATCATGGAAGTATCTATTTTAGAGAGATTTTTAGGGGAATTCACCTCTATAAAACCCAGAGGGCCTTTCAGTGTAAAACATGTCATTTTCTTAGTTTATCTCATAGTTTAGGAATTTCTAGTGTCATTAGTGGCTAAGTTCTTTTGTCTAATCGTTTAGTTGATGTACCGGATTAAGATTGTGAGACTATTGTTCTTAGTTTAATACACAGATTTGAATATTCAATCATTTCTGACTTGATCTTACCTCTACTATTTTTAACTTTTCAATTGGATTTCATTGATGAGTTAATTTTACTTGTTATCTCTATATGAATCTAAATCAAATTTCATTTAGATTCTTCATCCGGTCATAATTAGGAAGTTTTTCTTAAGAAATAATTGATCGAGTTCGAATGTTTGTTAACTCGAATTAGGCTTCCTACTTCTTTTATGCAATTAATAATTTGAATTCTGACAGGGTTTCCAGGGATTTATTTATTAATTTATAGACTTCTTATCAAGTTTTCATATTTAGTCTAATTTGGGGAAAGCAAGCAAAAATTAGGATTTCTATTTTGCTTAAACCAACTTATTCATATCTATGTTTATTTATTTAAGTCAATGATCAATTAAGCTGGAACAAATACAAATATGACTACATCCAATTTTACAAATCTCCTTCTCTTTATTTATTGTTTTCAATTCTACTTTTTAAAGTCACTCTTTTTATTCTTTGTTTAAATTATTTCGATTTTATATCCTAGCTTTTATTTATAGGCAAAATTTGGTTAAACAAGTCCCAGTGGATATGATAATTACTATCATATCTACAATTAATTCTGTATTTATTTTGGCATTGTATTATTTCGGTGCAATTGATAGCTACCAATGTCTACACTTTCTAGCTCACTGAAGTTGCCAATGGATATATTTCGGCAGAACAACCCTGGTGTTTCTACATATCTAAATCTCAATTCCTTTAATTTACTTTAAACAACTGGCAAAAATTATTGTATATCACCAACAACATCCTAATTAATAAGGAATATATGCAATAATCATCTTGGGAAATTTAATAATCTTTTCTTCTCTTGTCCAGTTGCTTATGCATTATGGTCTAAGATTCTCCCAAGATATGTGTTATTTTA